>MU227273.1:2519887-2533484 GCA_018584345.1 Thuja plicata
AGGATAAAATGTCATCTTCTAAAGAAAAGAGGGACCAAAGATTCAATCATCAAGCCCCCTGTAATCAAGAGGAAGAGGAATCTTAGGATGAAGGCATCAAACTCTAACCCAAAGCAAGAGCAAGAGTATATAAAAAGCATAATTTGAAAAATAAAGAAGAGGTGATGACCTAGGACAATCAGTACCTCTTATATAAGAGGGTATCCATAGTAAAAAACATACATCCTTATAAGGAAATAATGTTATATGATAAACAAATGCCACTAAGCTAAGGAAAGTAAATCCTTAGATAGAGGAAGGAGGATAATACCTTGCCCCCCAGATGTGAAGGCAAGGGATATATCAAATTATATCAAAATATTTCATAGCAAAGAGATATCTTTACAAAACAAATGTCCTAGAAAATATATCATGAATGATTTATAGGGATAGAATCTAGAAAGAATAACCAATTAAACTCAAAACAAAATACATGCTAAGAGAAAAAATGGATCCTAGAAGACTGGAATAAAATACCTCTTTCCCCCCAGTGAAGAGACAAGAGGAAAAATGAAATCTAACTTGTAGAAGAATGAGGGGAATGCCCTAATCAAAATTATGAATAAATTGTAATACTGCACGAGAATGAGATATAACTCCTAAAATAGCTCTTTCTCTAACATATAGCTTGAAATGCACACAATCAACAAGTAAATGCTTATTACTATAATGAAAAGGATATTTATATTTAGAGAGAGCATTTCTCAGAATAGGTTTGAAGATTTCTTTCTTGGAATTTATTAATTGGACATATACTTTCTTAGCCACATCTTGAGGAGTATCATGGTGAACTAAAGAAGGTGTTGGAAGAAGAACATGAAGAGGAGGACGTGGGTTAAGATCCAATACCTTGATTGGAGGAGGTGGGAAACCTATACCATGCATATCTTATTTAGGAGATGAATGAATCGGGTTTTTAATGCCTTGTTCATTGATACCAAGCCCTAAACCCTTATAGCCTTGTTTATCCACCATAGTATATCTGGTAGTATACCTATCTTGCAAAGCTTCAATAGGAGGAGATTGATTATGGTGCTCATGAGAAAATGTTGTGTATGGTGGAATGATAGGATTAGAAAATGTTTCCTTGTTTTTACCTTTATCATAATCATGAATTGGATAGGGGGGTGAAGGTAAATGAAAGAATTCTCGAACATCATTATCATGGATCCTAGCTTGAGCCCTATCATAAGTGTGGGAAGAACTAGGGATTTAAGGTGAAGAAATAGGAATAGGAATATTTGGGATTGCATTAGGATTGATAGGATTAGGTTTAGGAAGATTAGGAGGTGAGGTATCATCTACCCAATTCTTCACATAATCCAAAAGAGT
Source organism: Thuja plicata (assembly GCA_018584345.1). Classification (NCBI taxonomy): domain Eukaryota; kingdom Viridiplantae; phylum Streptophyta; class Pinopsida; order Cupressales; family Cupressaceae; genus Thuja; species Thuja plicata. The sequence goes on from MU227273.1 coordinate 2,521,259, forward strand.
AATAAGTCCACTACACAAATCCTTAATGAAAGTTTTGAAAGTAGGAAGACTAGTATTGGTTAATCTAAAAATAGCATAAGCAAGTGAAACATGGAGATTAAAAAACATGATGAAATGGATGATACTCTCATAGACATCATAAGTACTATAAAGAGATGCTAAAAGAAACATAATAAGAAAAATAGCCATACACCAAAAGACCTTCATAATGAATGAGATGGAAGAAGTGTTGTTGTATTTTTATGAATATATATTTTTGTATTTTAGAATGAAAGAGAATAAAAGAAAACTAATTTAATATGTATGCAAGAGATAATGTGAGAGGCAAATCATCTAACACCAACAAGAAAGAGTTGTCTATCGCGGGCTCACCAAAATGTAAAGGAGGAAAAAATGATTAGGTATTAGGTGTGTTGTATTTCCTTAACCTTTACATTTAATTTGTAATTGATGGATGTGTATGTTGTAATGTGATTAATAATTTAGGGAGAAGGAAGATAAGATATTCCTCTTTTATCCCCAAATGCACAAATGAAAGATCCAAATTGATTAACCCTAAAGAAGGATCAATGCACAAATGAATCACCCATTTGGAAATGAGAGAAAGTTAGAAGATCTTAAATTATGTTTTATGATTAAGGAGATATATATATAATAGTAATTGAAAAGAATGAGAGGAAGTACCAACCTTAAATAATTGTAGATATGAAGAATGCTATTTTTTGAGGTCTGTACTCTATTTCTGGAAAATCTAAAGTATGATCTAGAACCAGAACGCAGAGACAAACAAAACCCAGAAATATTTTTCCGATCTGACACCATATTAAGAAAATAGTCAACCTTGACCCACTAATCTCACCCCTAACCCAATAATCTCAACCCTGACCTGCACAGGTCTGACAAGAGATCTATTCACGGATCCTAATAGTTTGCTAAAAAGGGTATCTAGACCTGAGTTCAAATCTTCAATCCTGGACCTGTACCTGCAAGAAAAAGAGATTTGTTTGTTGGGGGGGAGGGGTTTGCCTTAGTCAAAACCTGATTTAGGAATTAACCTTGAAATCAATAAAGTATAGAATGCTAGCAAGTATTAGAATTAAGTCTAAGAATGAAGCTATGATATTGAATAGATATGCAATTGTAATTCAAATGTAGCAAGTATGTAAATATGAAAGCTTGGATTCAATAGAAACCATAAACCTCCATGATTGTATGCTTGGAATCCACCTTGAAGAGAATGAATGAGTGTTTGAGGATGCAAAAAGGATCTTGAAGGAAGATCACACCACCATGATGGCTAGATCTAGGGTTTGAATGATGAATCTTGAATGTTTGAACCTAATCCCTTCAAAGGCTTGAAAGATTGAATCCTTGATCTTTAATGGAGAGCTTGAATGCTTGAGAGAAAGACTTGAACAACTTGAAAGCTTGAGAACATGTAGAAAAATGGATGCTTGAACCTTTTCCTTCTTGAAAAAATCTTGGTTAGAGCCTTTTGCACTTAGAAGACTTCTTATTGCTCAAAATCACTTTTTTTTTAGAAAATGGGAGGAGAAAACTTCCTTTTATATGAAACTAGGGAAAAATATTCTAAGGAGGCCAACATAGGAGAATTGAATTCCAATTATGCCCATGCCCCTAGAAGAGGAACGATATTAAATAAAATTTAGGATTTTGCCACTTCGGAACCCCAAAAAGCCGACCTGGAAGCGGGAAAAATGAATTTTTGATGACCTTCGGAAGATGACAAGCTTCCAATTTTGAAATGGGGACCCAAGTCAAGGTCAAGGTTGACCCTGACCTAGGTCAAGGTTGAGTTCAACCCTAACCTAGGTCAAGGTCAAGTTTGACCCTGACCTAGGTCAAGGTCGAGGTCGACCTTGACCATAGGGGTTAGAACCCCTGGAAAAAGTGCCAAGTGGGATAGATGGTGCCCGGAGAGGCCCCATCAGGGTCCTAAACAGACACAAAAGAAAGAGATTATGCAAAAATGAGGGGACAGTATGATGGTGGCCAAATACATCCCCTAAAGAGGGCTAAATCTTCTTATCATAGAAGTGCTTCCATTTTAAGATGATACAATAGGTATGATCCTTCTTCACTATTTTCAATGCCTGATCAACTACAACACATGTAACACTATTTTCTCTACTTGATTGATAGAATTTATGAGCAATAAATATGATTCTAAAGTCAATTTCTAGATCGGTGATGGTATAAATTATCATCCCTCGCTTGTTCCACTTGGCAAAAGTGAACTTTTCAATGTCTTCCTTTTTATGACAACACATTGTGCACTTCCCTTGCACAATGGGATAACCTATAACTTGATGAATAATCTCTTTTGTAATCTTTATTGGTCCATTTTATAGCCATAAACTCATTTCATGTGTTCTTCTCAACACAATCCTAATCCATTCGACCTTAAATTCACGCAGGAAGTCTAGGGCATAGAGTAACCCTATCTTAGAAATATGTCGATGATCATCCTTTATAACTCCATTAACACATAGTTTGTCATATGCTTCCCTCAATTTGAAGTCTTTGAATTCTCTAATCTAACACATGCAACAAGCTTCTACATCATGGATCATAAGTAACTTTGGTGGAATTGAAGATAGGGCTCCTGTAAGATCTCCTTTAATTATAGTTTCATGAATGGCTCAGAATTTTGGCAGTGCACACGCATCACTCCTGACCAACTGAACATTCAACAATGCCTTATCTTGTTGTTTTACCATAATGGATGAGTTGGCTACCATTGCTGCAAGTTAGGGTTTGCAAAACAAGTTTTGTGTAGCTCGACAACAACTGGTCTTCAAAATTCTTAATACTAGCCGATGATGCACATAAGGAATATTCTCAAACTCATCTTGAATAACTCTCAAATCACCTTAGACTACTCTAGAAACTCTAAATCATTGTGTGAAATGAAGAATGAGTTCCTAAATTGATTAAATACCCTAAAACAATCGAATTAGGGCTTCGTTAAATGCTTCATGTAGTGGTAGGTGGATAATAAATATTCTTAGTCTATGATTAAGTTGCTTGGTTATCACACATCACTCAGTCAAAATAGTGAATCAATCACCACTGATGCTTGGTCAACTAATGCTTGGTCAACATATCAGCTTGGTCTGTAGGAAAGATTGACATATGTTGATACTGATGCTCGATATCAAATATTTACTACAATTCTTTTGCTTGGTTCATGTCTCAGATCTATCCTAATGCATCTTAACTTATGTAGATATGGACTTCAATACATGTTATGTTAGGAACTGGTGTAAAATATGGCATTTGATAAAACAATTCCTTACATACCTTTCTTCTTATTTTTAAGTAGTGTGATCACCTAATCCATTGGATTGGATGATCTCGGGTTCACTGGATCCACTACTTCTTGCTTCTTCTTTCTTTCTCCATGTCAAATTCATTTGATTCTTTATTTGTTCAACAATAGGTGTTGGGCTCTGGTCTTTCAATCTCTCTTGGTATGACCGATGTTGTGACAACATAACAGACCATAATTCCACTCATCCAACTTTTGGATTTACCTCTAAAGTGTGTACTTAAACAATTCTTTGCAATATGACCATATTAATTGCAATGATGATGACTATGCCTTCTATTGTAATCCAAATTGAATGTGTTACCTTTCCTCGGTGTATTTCTTTTTTTCTTGGATGTCCATTTGGATTTTGCACTGGATTTGCAATCTTGGGTTCTATGACCAAATTTATGAAAATTGTAGCAATGTCCTTGGAATCTAGGTGAATTAGATGTATTCATAGTATTTGACATGCATTCATGTGCCTGATGTCCATGCTTCTTACAATTAAAAAAATATCCATTAAATTTAGGTTTAGCATTTGACTTACTATTCTTGCTTCGACATATGTTTGTTGTGTGACCTGGTTTCCCACAATGATGACATGTAGGTTTTATGTTCTTCGGCTTTGCATTCCTCAGTTCTCCACTCTTTGATAATTCTCCTTCTTCAGTGGAAGACTAGTGCTTGGTATGTCCAAGTCCAGATGTGTCACTATTTCTTCTTGGTGATCTCATCAGGTCCTCAAAGTATCTCAATGCTTCATTTAGTTTGTTTATCCTCTTAATGAGTTCTCTTTCTGATCTCAACTCATTTTTCAGTTGATTATTCTCAGATCTGAGATAAGTGTTTTCAATTTCTTTTCTGTTTGTCTCTTGATTTGCAAATAACAGCTGGTTGGCCATGTGCAACTCACTGTTTGTGAGATTATACACATCACTAGTCCTTTCATCAAGTCTGGTAGCCATCCATCTCTTGTCTTCTTCTTTGATTGTCTTATCTTCCTCAACTTTCTTTTTCTGATCAATCACCTCACATAGTTTTATTGATTGAGTTTCTTATTCTATTTTCAGACTTTTGACTTGCTCTTTCAGTGTGTTATTCTTCTTCAATAGATCTGCAATAGCTGCATTTATTTCTTTTGAATCACCATTGTTAAATATTTCAGTCCCTTCTTCCTTATATTGACTATCTTTCATCTAAGTTTCCAATTCCTTCCTAGCTTTCAAGGATTTTTTTCATTCTTCTCTAGCTATCTCAAGTTGTTGCAGTGCCAGATGAATATCAATCTTCTGATTCTCAATGACCTTTCCCAACTTATAAGCCTCCATTTCCAAGATCCTAACTCTCAAGTGGTTAGAATTATTTTAAGAGAAAAAAGCTCTAATACCAATTGTTGGAAGTCTAATATGGGAATTCAGTAACTAAGAGGGGGGGGGGGGGGGANAAGAGGGGGGGGGGGGGTGAATCAGATCTATAAAAATTCTACAAATTCTTAACTAACTGATTCAACCATGCATTCATACATATAAACTGAAATGTTGTAAAGATATGTATCATTTTAAAATGGAAGCACTTCCATGTTAAGACTATTTATCCCTCCTTAGGAGGTGTTTTGGGTCATCATCATGTTTTCCTCTCATTTCTTCCCCTTTTCCATTTTCTATGCTTGTTTATTGGGACCCTAATTGGGCCTCTCTGGGCACTATTTTCCCCACTTGGCATATTTTCTAGGGGTATTAACCCCTTTGCTCAAGGTCGACCTCGACCTTGACCAAGGTCAAGGTCACCCTTGACCCTGACCTAGGTAAGGTTTGACCTCAAACTTGACCTAGGTCCCCCTTTTCCATTGGAAAGTTCACCGGTTGCGAGGGGAAAATCAAAAGTTTATTTTCTTGCTTTTGGGTTGGCTATTTTGGGTTTTGAAGTGGAGACTCTAAAAATATATTTAATATAGGTCCACTTATAGGGGTATAGGCCTAATTGGGATTTAATTATCCTATGTTTGCCTCTCTATAAGTTTGTGCCCTAGACTTGTATATAAGGAAGCTTTCTCCTCTCATTTTATATCATATATCATCTACGCATAACCTATCAAAGCAGTCATCTACTTTCAAGCATCCATTGTTCTACATGCTTTCAAGCTTCCAAGTGTTCAATCAAGGTTTTCAAGTCTTCTTCTCAAGCATTCAAGTTCCCCATTAAAGATCAAGGATTCAAGAGTTCAAGCCTTTGATGGGATTTGGTTCAAACATTCAATATTCATCATTCAAACCCTAGATCTATCCATCATGGTAGTGTGATCTTCCTTCAAGATCCTTTGTGCATCCTCAAGATTCATTCATTCTTCCTTCAAGGTGGATTCCAAGAAAACATTTATGGAGGTTTTGATTTACATTTATGGTTTTTAATGTTGATTCTAAGCCTTCGTATTAACATACTTTTTTACATTTTAAATACAATTGTATATCCATTGAATATCATAGCTTCGTTGTTAGATCTACTTCTACTACTTGCTATCATTCTCCATTTCAATTTTGATTTCAAGGTTAATTCCTAAATCAGGGTTTGACTAAGGAAAACCCCTCCCCCCAACAAAAAAAACCATTTTTATTGTAAGTACATGTATGGAATATCGAATCACAGAGTAGATTCAGATACCCTTTTTGACAAAATTTCAGGATCTACAAACATAATTTCCGTTAGAGTAATGCATGTCAAGGTCAACATAAAGGGGTCAAGGTCGAACTATATTTGGGTCAAGGTCAATATCATTGTTAAATGGAAGCACTTCCATGCTAAGACTATTTATCCCTCCTTAGGGGGTATTTTGGGTCATCATCATGTTGTCCTCTCATTTCAGCCCCTTTTCCATCTTCTGTGCCTATTTAGGACCCTGATTGGGCTTCTTTGGGCATTATTTTCCCACATGGCATATTTTCTAGGGCTATTGACCCCTGGGTCAAGGTTGACCTTGACCTTGACCTAGGTCAAGGTCAACCTCGACCCTGACCTAGGTCAGGGTCGACCTCGACCTTGACCCAGGTCCCCCTTTTCCAACGGAAAGTTTTTCGGTTGCGGGGGGGAACTCAAAAGTTTATTTTCCTACTTTCGGGTCAGCTGTTTTAGGTTTTGAAGTGGTGAATTAAAAAATATTTAATATAGGTCCACTTCTATGGGTATATGCCTAATTGAAATTTAATTCTCCTATGTCAGCCTCTCTACAAGTTTGTGCCCTAGACTTGTATATAAGGAAGCCTTCTCCTCTCATTTTATATCATATATCATCTATGCATAAACTATCAAAGCGATCATCTACTTTCAAGCATCTATTTTTCTACATGCTTTCAAGCTTCCAAGTGTTCAATCAAGGTTTTCAAGTCTTCTCAAGCATTCAATTTCTCTATTGAAGATCAAGGATTCAAGCCTTTGAAGGGATTTGGTTCAAACATTCAAACCCTAGATCTATCCATCATGGTGGTGTGATCTTCCTTATATATCCTTTATGCAACCTCAATATTCATTCATTCTTCCTTCAAGGTGGATTCCAAGCATACATTTATGAAGGTTTTGATTTAAATTTATGGTTTTTAATGGAGTCTAAGCCTTCATATTAACATACTTGTTTACATTTTAAATACAATTGCATATCCATTAAATATAATAGCTTCATTGTTAGATATACTTCTACAACTTGCTAGCATTCTCCATTTTAATTTTGATTTCAAGGTTAATTCCTAAATCAGGGTTTTACTAAGGCAAACCCCTCTCCCCAACAAACAAAACCATTTTTCTTGCAGGTACAGGTACAAAATAATGAATCACAGAGCAGATTCGGATACCCTTTTTTGACAAAATTTTAGGATCCATGAACAAAATTTCCATTAGAGCAACGCAGGTCAAGGTCGAACTATATTTGGGTCAAGGTCGACCTGGAGCAAAATAGGAAATGATTTTTGGGTTTTCTCCATCTCTGTGTTTCTGTTCTAGATCCAGTTGCAAAATTTCCAGAAACTCAATACAGATGCCCGAAAATGGGTATTTCTAGATCTACTACATTTCAAGATAAGTGTTTCATTTCATCCTAAGCTTTCAGATCTATTGTTTTACTTTATAATTAAGAAATTAGATCCCCCTTTCCCTCTCTATCCATAACCAGTTGATTCCTTTTTGCATTGATCATCTTTTTCCGATTAATCAATTGGGATCTCCTTGTTTTGGATTAGGAGGCAATATACACACATTCATACATCCCACACACACACCACACTCATATATATTTATATATTACATTTTGGTGAACCTGCAATAGACAACTCTTTCTTTTTGGTGTTAGATGATTTTCCTCTTTTCCTTAAGACTAGATTTTGCATACATACTAGATTAGTTTTCTTTTATGCTCTTGCATTTTAAAATACAAAAAAATCTACATACTTATAAAAATACAACAACATTTCTTGCATTTCACTCACTATGAAGATCTTTAAGATGCTTTGGGGTATGGTTATTTTCCTCATTATTCTTCTCTTAGCATCTCTTTATAGTACTTATGATGTTTATGAGAGTATCATCCATTTCATTATGTTTGTCACTCTTCATGTGTCAATCGCTTATGCTATTATGAGATTAACTAATACTAGCCTTCCTAATTTCAAAACTTTCATTAAGAATTTGTGTAGCAGACTTATTGCTCTTTTGGATTATGTGAAGAATTTGGTAGATGATACCCCATTTCCTAATCTTCCTAATCCTAATCCTATCTTTCCTAATCTAGTTCCTAATCTTCCTAATCCTAATCCTATATTTCCTAATCCAATTCCTAATATTCCCACTCCTATTTCTCCATCTTATATCCCTAGTTCTTCCCACACTTATGATGGGGCTAAAACTATGGTTCATGATGCAGATGTGCAAGAATTCTTTGATTTACCTTCCCCTTCTTATCTGATCCATGATGATATTAAAGGGAAGAGAAAAGAAACTTCTTCTAAACCTATCATTCTTCCTTACACAACATTTTCTCATGATCACTGTAAACAATCACCTCCTATAGAAGCTTTACAAGATATGTACACTACATGATATAATATGGTGGCTAAATAAGGTTATAAGGGTTTAGGGCTTGGTGTTAATGAACATGGTATTAAATATATGGTTCATCTATCCCCTAAACAAGATAGGCATGGTCTAGGTTTTTTTCTATCTCAATTTAAGGTGGTTTATTTTGATCATCACCCCCCTCTTCATGTTCTTCTTCCAAGACCTTCCTTAGATTACCATGATACCCCTCAGGATGTGGCTAAGAAGGTGCATGTTCAGTTAATGCATTCTAAGAAAGAAATATTTAAACCTATGCTAAAATATTCTCTCTCCAAGTACAAATGTCATTTTCACTATAGTAATACACATTTACTTACTGATTGTGTACATTTCAAGATGTATGTTAGAGAAAGAGATTCTTTAGGAATGATATCTCACTCTCGTGTAGTATTACAATTTCTTCATAATTTCCATCCGAGGAATACCCCTCATTCTTCTATAATATAGATCTTTCCCCCTCTTGTCTCTTCACTAGGGGGCAAGAGGTATTTCTTCCATTTTTTAGGATCCATTATGCTCTTAGTATGTATTTTGTTTTGAGCTTAATTGGTTATTCTTTCGATATTTTATCCCTATGGTTTTGTATTATGATATGGTACATCCTTCCTTTGCTCATAATCATCCATAGTTCTCTTCTAGTATTCATGATATCTTTTCTAAGACATTTGTTTTGCAAAGATATCTCTTTGTTATGACATATCTTGATCTGATATCCCTTGCTTTCATTCCTAGGGGGCAAGGTTTTCCTCCTTTCTTTCTATCTAAGGATCTACTTTCCTTAGCTTAGTGGCATTTGTTTATTCTGCAACATTATTTCCTTATGAAGAATTGTGTTTTGGCTATCGATACCCTTTTATATGAGAGGTGATTGTCCTAGTTCATCACCCCTTTTTTATTTTTCAAATTATGTTCTTTATAAAATCTTGCTTTTGCTTTGGTTTAGAGTTTTCTTCCTTCCAAGATTCCTCTTCCTCTTGATCGCAGGGGGCTTGATGATTGAATATTTGATCTCTCTTTGATTTTATTTGAAAGATGGTATTTTATCCAAAGCACTCCTCTACGGTGGGGGTATTTTTGATATGATATCTTCCTCTTTGAGGGATCTTTTTCCATAAGTGACATATCATTTTTACGATTATCTATGCTCTTATATGTAAGGGTCAATACTCTTTGCTAAGAATATAGTGTACATTGTTGCTAACAGGATATCTCCTTACTTTGTGAAGTAGGTATCCTCCTTCTCTTCCTTATCCTATCTATTAGGTAGCCACGATAAGGAGGGGGAATATATAGGGTCTCCCTTATACTATAGTTTACATTTACAACATCCTCAGAAGGTAATGCACATAAGTTGCTAAATCTTGACGAGACACACATTTTTATTCATGCTAAATCCTCAGAAGGTAATGCACATAAGTAGCTAAATCGTAAAGAGACATGGATTTTTATTCATGCTAAATCCTTGGAAGGTAGCACACATAAGTTGCTAAATCCTGAAGAGATATGCATTTTCAATTTCAAATATTCTAAATCCTTGGAAGGTAATGCACATAAGTTGCTAAATCCTGAAGAGACACACATATTATATTCCATAGTGATACAAGAATGTGGATCTATGGGTATTCCAAAATCCATCAGAAGATGCATTACAAATACAAAGCACGGTTAATGGGTGAACCTGTTGGGCTCTCCCTCCTTGGTGATTCACGGTAAGGTGGGCATCGTACTGGGCGAGGAAATCACTCTCTCTTTTCTCTCTTTTGCTTTCATGCTAGTAGGATTAGATCATGAAGCTATGTTATTTATAGTGTTTCTCTTGTCTTTCTTAAGAATTCATTTATGCTTTTATGATAGCTTTCCAAATATGATATTAGTATGGAAAGCATTTCTTAGTAAGGTTTCCTTTGCTAGTTGATTTGGCTTTTTTTTTACTAACCCCTCTTTTTGTGTCTTTTAGCTGTCTTTGTTTTCTCTTTTTTTTTGTACCCTTGTGTGTGTATGTTGAGTTATAATTGTTGGTCTGGAGGCTCATGTCCTCGACTAAGTGATTTTCTACCTCATTGCGATCCACTGGAGTCTTTCTTCTAACTTTACCACGAGTATGTTCGATTTCCATACTCCTGCTAAAGTGGGGACTTAATGTATTATCTTAAAATGGAAGAACTTCCATGTTAAGACCAATTTTCCCTCTTTAGGGTGTGTTTTGGGTCATCATCATGTTTTTCTCTCATTTCTGCCCCTTTTCCATCTTCTATGCCTATTTAGGACCCTGATTGGGCTTCTCCAAGCATTGTTTTCCCCACCTGACTTATTTTCCATGTGTATTGACCCCCTGGGTCAAGGTCAACCTCAACCTTGACCTAGGTCAAGGTTGACCTCAACCCTGACCTAGGTTAGGGTCAACCTCAAACTTGACCCAGGTCTCCCTTTTCCATTGGAAAGTTCACCGGCTGTGGGGGGAAACTCAAAAGTTTATTTTCCCACTTCTGGGTCGGCTGTTTTGGGTTTTGAAGTGACAACTCTTAAAAGATATTTAATATAGGTCCACTTATAGGGGCATAGGCCTGATTGGAATTTAATTCTCCTATGTTGGCCTCTCTATAAGTTTGTGCCCTAGACTTGTATATAAGGAAGCCTTCTCCTCTCATTTTATATCATATATCATCTACGCATAACCTATCGAAGCGATTGTCTAATTTCAATCATCCATTGTTCTACATGCTTTCAAGCTTCCAAGTGTTCAATCAAGGTTTTCAATTCTTCTTCTCAAGCATTCAATTTCTCCATTGAAGATCAAGGATTCAAGCATTCAATACTTTGAAGGGATTTGGTTCAAATATTCAAGATTCATCATTCAAACCCTAGATCTATCCATCATGGTGGTGTGATCTTCCTTCAAGATCCTTTGTGTTTCCTCAAGATTCATTCATTCTTACTTCAAGGTGGATTCCAAGCATACATTTATGGAGGTTTTGATTTACATTTATGGTTTTTAATGTTGAGTATAAGCCTTCATATTAACATACTTGTTTACATTTGAAATACAATTGCATATCCATTGAATATCATAGCTTCGTTGTTAGATCTACTTCTACTACTTGATAGCATTCTCCATTTCAATTTTGATTTTAAGGTTAATTCCTAAATTGGAGGTTGACTAAGGAAAACCCCTCCACCCAACAAACAAAACCATTTTTATTATAGGTACAGGTACAAAATAGCAAATCACAGAGAAGATTTGGATACCCTTTTCAGAAAACATTTGGGATCCGCAAACAAAATTTCCATCGAAGTAGCACATGTCAAGGTTGACATAAAGGGGTCAAGGTCAAACTATATTTGGTTCAAGGTCGACCTGGAACAAAAGAGGAAAAGATTTTTGGGTTTTCTCCGTCTATGTGTTTCTATTCTAGATCTGGTTACAAAATTTCTAGAAACTCAGTACAGACACCTGAAAATAGGTATTTCTAGATCTGCTAAATTTCAAGATAGGTGTTTCATTTCATCCTAATCTTTCAGATCTATTGTTTTACTTTATAATTAAGAAATTAGACCCCCCTATCCCTCTCTATCCATAACTAGTTGATTCCTTTTTTCATTGATTGTCTCCTTCCGATTAATCAATTGGGATCTCCTTGTTTTGGATTAGGAGGCAATATACACACATTCATACATCCCACACACACACCACACTTATATATATATATATCTATATGTGTGTATGTATATATATATGTATGTATATATGTATATACATACATATATATATATATATACATACATATATATATACAT
>MU227273.1:2533725-2572299 GCA_018584345.1 Thuja plicata
AGATTTTGGTAACCCAAAAACCCATGAAGGTAAAACTGGGGTGGGGATGACACCCACAAATCTTCACTACGACAGTAATAAAGTGTGCCTATTAGGGCTATGAATTTTGATCACTTTTGATGATCTACCCTATGAGGGGTCTGTCCTATCAAGAGCTATTAGACTTATAAAATCTACCTTGTTAAAGGATTTAAAACTTACAACAAAGTAAGCACTCAGTTAAGAGATTTACAAAGGCCTATTAGGACCACTCTGTTAAGAAATTTACCCTGATTCACTTGCTAGAATGTATCAATACCTTATCCTTTGGTATGAAATTCAAATGCTGATAATGGATCTCCTCTTTCCAAATCTCAACTAATCTCTCAATCTGATTTATCACTATTATGCTCTTCACTACTTTGCTTGGTCACTCTATCTGGTTATTGCTTCAATTATGCAAAGTATGCATATGCTTATTATCTCTTCTCTTCACATTCGCATCCAACCATACAATCTCTAGCATACACAGATTAGGGTTTGAATTATCTTATAAATAGACCATCCATATCAAGATCAATGATCTAGATCTATCATCTTTTGCCACTTAGGCATCCCTAATTTTGATTGGTTGCATGGCAATCATAGGGATCCATGATCATAAAAATAACATGTAATTAATACATTAAATCTTAGTGCATGATCATTAAATCCTCCATATATGTCAGAAAATACAATTTACCTTGGTGTTTGTGCCATTCCAAACACATACAAAATCATTTTTACTCTGCAAAACAAAATACTGGTGCTTGGTCAATATTGTCTCGCTTGGTATAGCTGTATGTTGTTTCTCGACACTAACACATCTATGCAACTCAGAAATCAATCTGCTTAGCATCCATTGAGTACTCGACAACCTCTGGCTTGATAGTAACTACTACTCAGTATCAGCCTTAGTGAGATGACTCGGTCGTAGTGATGACTGACCAACCTACCTTGAATATGACTAAGAGTGGGACACTAATAGACAACAAAACTTAGAGATCAAAAAATGTTTCATGAAGGTTTTTAAGAAGATTACACACAAAAAAATTATTCCCACCATGGGGCCTACACCTCACTAACATATTTCATATATTTTTGAGTGTTTTTGGTGTAGATTTGACATTTACAAGTTCAGACAACACACAAACATCACCAATGAATTAAAGTTTGATGCCCATGAGCAGAATTTTAGTGCCTATACACTACATTTTAGCACCTATGAAGTAAATTTCAGCACTTGTACTCAAAATATCAGTTCCTATAGACAAGAAGTTGTAATTTACACTTTCTTTCAATGCCTATGCATACTATTTTGACTCCTATTTGCTGTCTTCTAGCGCTTACAAGATAAATTGTGTCGCTTAATGTTTTAGCGTCGATGCTTTAAAATTGAATGCCTATGCTTTAAATTGTAGTGCCTGTGATCTAAATTTTAGTGTTTATAAGCTAAATTTCGACGCCTATAAGTAGTAAAATAGTGCATGTAAATATGAACTTAAGAATTTTAATTTTGAGATCTGATTTTGTTTAAAATGTGTTGCAGATGGCTAGGTTGAGGAAAGTCTGTAAGCCTGCTCTCAGATTATTGGGTTATTACAAGGAAAATGAGACTAAAAGGTTGAAAAATTACACTTGGAAGGTACATTATAAAAATTAAAGTGATAAACTCCTTGAGGAAGGTGAAGCATATAATAGACACCTAAAGATTATTAATCTTTATCAAGCATTTTTTCAAATTCCTATGATCAATATAAATGCTTATCCTCTTTAAATATATTCATTCAAATTTTCACTTTCTTGGGATTTTCTTCACTTTTTCTTGTCTTGTGATGGACTAACATGTGTGGAAGGGGATGCTTAGGAGTTGGCATGATCGCTGAGGTAATGTATGATGAAAATAAAAAACTGAAAAATGTGCATAACTTTGAATAAGGTCCACACCACAAACCTTTAATATTTCATGTACCTTCATTTAAATTTTGAAAAATTTCATATTTAAACACATAGTGTAGAGATCTCATTTGTTTTTGAACAAATATAGCTGACCTATGCTCTCACCTTACTTAAGGTGATCAAAATGCTAAACCTAGTGGAGTTTCATTAGTTAAAGGTCTAAAAAATGAGCATCATGTGTGTTGTGTTTGGAGAATAAAGGCACTAGGGATATTATCTCACCTTTATTAAGGTGATCAAATTACCAGACATATCTTTATCTCAAATTGGCTTTAAAGTAGTGCATTTTCATTTTCAATCCATAGTGAGCTTGCCTCCTGAGATTTTCCTTAATGAGGACGATGAGAGGGACAATCCAAAATGGGATACAACCATTTTTTCCATTGTAATCCAAACCACTATAAAATGAAATGCCTTCATTATTAATGGGGTTAAGGACAAAGAGATTTGAATAATAGCCTTCCTCTGGTAGTCTACACGGATTGTGCAAAACCTCCTTGACATTGGTGGGAAGTTGTCGTAAGAGAGGTAAAATCAAAATATATTTGAACAAAATCTTTACTAGAACCCGGTTAAGTAGTAAGCCTTCTTATTTTATCCATTTTAAGCCAAATTGACCACAGGTAGCTTACTTGAATGATTTTCCATGTGAAAGACCCATTTAAATGATCGAGAACATACACTATTTGTGTAGATTAAAGGTTGAAAACAAGTGTTTGTGAATTTTCTGTGGTTGATGATCTTAGAAATAAGAAGAAATAATCCATTTAGAATTGAAATATCAAACACAAACTCCAAAAATTCATGAATTGAGAAGAAAGAAAGCATTAAAGTGCCTACAAACAATAAAATAACACTTGCAAACAATCAAATAATGCCTATACATAATCAAACAACGCATATAAATTGTCAAGGCCAAACATTGAGCATTGTAGAATTTTTAAGTCAAAACCATAAACATATTTGGATACCCTTTTGGGAACTTTGTCCTTTTTAGTGAAGACAAAGTTGAAATTCACCATCATTTGGGATGTCAAGCGAATTAAGTCATTTACATTGGGTTTCAAAAACATCAAATAATTGTTGAAGTTTCAAATTATCTTTGATTTTGGATTCCTAAATGTTCGTCATCAAATGGTTGTTGGTCCTTTTCCTAGAACTAAAGGAATCATATTCATTATCCCTAGTCTTCATCATAGAGATATATCATTCTCTATAAGACTTTTATCTAAGATATTTTCTACACTGATCAAAAACTACATTGAAACTCTCAACCCTATCAATTGATTGGACAACTTTAACTTGGATTTCAAACTTAATCATTTCACTCCAAAGGATCTTCCTTCAAGAAGGCTCATAAGGTATTTTTATGACAGTGAGAACAAGGGATTTTAAACACATTTATCAAGAAGAAAAAATATTGTATTGCAAAGAAGGAAATTCTCAACAAGAGACTTAATCTCAATCACATTTTCATCAAACACATCAAGTTGAGTCTAACAAACTAGAAGAACAAACACAAAACCACTCAAGAAAACATGGATAATGAATGGGCTGATGCTAACAACCATGAAAAAAAAAAACTATGAAGAACATGAAGAGATAACTGATGAAAAGATCAAGGAAGCACAAAAAAACACTCAATTCATTAAGATGATGGAAAAAGTGTAAGAGAAGGATAAGGAAAGGTATTTCTTGACCTTAGCCCATTTAGGGGTTAAACTTCCACATGATTATGATGTATCAAGGATAAAACAATATGTGAATAAAGTTAACCCTCTAGGGGTCCTAACCAAACACATTTAATCACTTCAAACCCAATTGAACAATATTCAAAAGGAAACTTCTCCCAATAAATACACAATAGAAGCTATTTTTCCTTTCCCTTTTGATAAGAATTTAGTCATGATACCTTTCCCACCTAGTGTGGTATTACCAAAATATGAAAAGTTTATGGGAACAATTGAGCCTCAAGACCACATTAGGGATTTTTTCACATTAAGCATGAAATTTCTCCATGAACCAACATACATAATGAAGTTATTTACAAGGAGTTTAGGTGGATAAGCCATGGAATGGTTTTCCAATTTACCACCTGAAATTCAAACCTTCAAATAATTTATCTCAAAATTTGTCAACCAATACTCCTACAATATTGAACATGAAGTAACCATGTTGAATTTTTACAATATAAAACAAAGGAATGGGGAATCATTCTTCAATTTCCTACAACGCTGGAGAATAATTTTTTGCAAAATACCCAAGAAGTGTACTAGAAAAAGAGAGAGAATATGGACATCTTCATCAATAATATAAACACTAAAATGAATTTTTTGTTACAACTACAATGTCCCCCAACCTTTGATAAAATGATTGAGAATGGAATCAAAATAGAAGATGCTTTAGTGAGAAAAGGTGAGCTACAACTATAAAAGGACAACAAGGAGTTCGTAAACAAAAACAACACCTATAAAAATAATTCATCAACCAACAACAACAATGATAAACCCAAATTTGGTTTAAAAAAGCAATAAGAACCTAGTAAATGATGGAGTGGTGGAAGAAAAAAATCAAAAACCTAAACCATTCTCTATTTTTAGTGATTCTAAAAATGAAGCGAATAACATCAATCCATCCAACAACACTTATTTCAACAACAAAAATAACAACAATCAAGAAAACAAAAAAAAAATCACAATTCATGGCCCAATTTACTTCTTCACCAAGAAGGAAGTTCAATCCATTGGGAGAGTCTCTTGAAACAAATTTAAAGACACTTCTTCAAAACAAAATCATAACCCTACCAGATTTAAGAGGCTATGAACTCCAAGTCAAACCATCATGGTGGAATAACTCACATCATTGTGAGTACTATATAAACAAGGGTCACAAGACAAACAATTGCATGTGGTTAAAACATGTGGTTCAAGATATCACTGACAATGACACTATTGAAGTATGTGGACCTACAAACAATAAAGACCACATGAATTTAAAAAATCCTTTCTTAGATCGTGAGAAGGGTGAATCTTCCAATTCAAACCAAAACAACAAGAAAGGAAACGACAAGGTGAATTTTTACCACAAGTATAAAATACTATCAATTCTTTATTTGGTTTTGAAAATACCACCAATGTCATAGTGGTGGAAGAGAAACAAGAAAAAGAATCCTCCAATGTTGTAAGTAGGGAGCATTCATCAATATTTACCCTCTAAGGGGCATCTAACAAGACAAATCTAATTTTTTTTTGTATCAATCCCATCAAAACAATAGAACTTGGTTGATCAAATCCTAAAAAATCCATCCAAAATATCTATCTTGGAGTTGTTGAAGATACCCCTTCACATAATTTTTTTTTTGAAAAATCCTTGGTTGAGACAATGATCCATAACAATTTGGATGTAGGGAAATTTCAAAATATGGTCGGTCATCCTATTGCACCATATTGCCTATCCTTTTCCGAGAAAGATGAAATGTCCTTAAATAATCCTAAAAAATTTCCTTTGTACATTGAAGTCCTAATCCACAAGCATATTGTCAAAAGAATCTTGATAGATGGACAACCTAGCTTTAATATATGTACTTTGAACCTTGTTAAAGCCTTGGGATACTCTGAAAATGACATGAATCCTAAGAGGAAAATAACCATTAGAGCTTATGATGACGAGGAGAGATATTCTAAAGGAATGGTCATTCTACCAATTCGAGTGGGACCTGTTCAAAAGGAGACAATTTGTCAATTAATAGACCTCAAGTTGAACTACAACATTTTTTTGGGAAGGCTAGGTATTCATTAAATACAAGCCATTTCTTCTACTTATCATAAATATTTGAAATTTCCTTATCTGGGATAAGAAATAACAATCAGTGGGGATCTTAATCCTTTCCAATATTGTCATAATATCAAACTGGTTACAAATTCTTTTGTACCACATAATAGTGAGGCTTCTACATTAAATTCATCCCAAGAACAAGCTAAAGAAGATTCTCTAGTATAATATCTCCATCCAAAGATAAGGAAACATATGATTTCACTAGCTCAAATAATGAAAATGCTAGTCCATCCGCAACAAACAAGGTTAAAGAGGAGGTTGGTTTCCTACAGTCAAGTAATGAAGATCCAATATCCTCTAGTTCAAGTGAAATAGCTAAGGAGAAAAGGAACACAAAGGTACAAAGTTAGAAAAGGAGACACACTATCAAAAGATGGATACATTGTTGAAAGACTTTGATAAGAAATGTAAGATTCATAACAAAGGGGTAGGAGAATATTACATATCTATAGTTAATTTAACACTTTCTCCCAAGTCACATAGCATACCATCTACCTCAAGTTATCAAAGGTACAATTATAGTTTTGTAAGGTCTAGTACATCAATGGAGGTAGAAGAAGATAATGAAATTATAATTTGGTTATACAAAGATGAGGAAGAGTCAAATCAAAGGGTTCAACATATTATTATTCCCACACATCAATACGGGAAATACTTTCAAATAATGCAAAAAAATGGGTTACCAAGGAAAGGGTCCTCTTGGTAGAAGAAATGAAGCATTGTTAGAACCCATACAAAAAACTTGGAGGTATAGCCAAGAGAAAAATGGATTAGGGCATCATGGACAAGGACATAATTAAAATAAACTTCCTCACATGTATGAGAAAATAGAAAATGTATAATCATATCGTGGCGACGATTCAACAAATTGAGAATGGGATTCCTTATCTGAAGAGTAGTGCCATGAAAAGGAAGTTGATGTGATTAAATATTACACACCTACATCGAAGGAAGTACCAAGTTCAAGATATGAATGGGTAGGAGAGCCATAGGTACTTACATTCTTAGAGGGAAAAATCTCTAGGTTTACCTTACAAGAGTTAGATCCTCAGTGTGTTCAAGAATATTCTAGTGAGGAAGAAATAGATACAAACTCTATGGACCACCTTGAGCAATCTCATGTTATAGATCTTGATGATAAAATGTATGAACTAAATTATATTGAAGTCAGGATATTAAACCCCATAGACCTAAATCTACCCAATGATCCCTTACCCCTTATCCATCCTGAACTCATTGATTGGGATCAAATTGAGCCAAATGAAATAAACACCTTCCTAAATGACTATTCTATTCCATGTACCTAAATGCGGTTGAGCCACCTTCCTTTCAAGATTCATATCAAGAGGAAACAAAGGGGGAAAGTGTCAATATTCTTAGTCACAAAAATGAAATTAATAAAAGAAAAAAGAAAAAAATGTAGTTGTGAAAACCACCATGTGGCAGCACTAGATCGAGAAAAATTAAAAATAAAGGACATATCCAAAGTTGAAAACCTTACTAAGGCACCTAATGATGGAAAGCTTGAGACTTTACCTAAAAACTATGAAGATAGGTCATCTATATTGATTGAACCATCGAAGAAGGTAAAAATTGGAACTGAGGAAGAGCCTTAGATCATCAATTTAGCAATATATTTATCCAAAGAGGAGAGGCGGAAATTCATGGAATTTTTCAAGGAAAGAAAAGTCAATTTTGCATTGTCATATGTTGATATTCTAGGGATAGATCCAAATTTGATAATGCACCACTTGAACATAGCTCCAGGAATTAAGCTCGACAAGCAGAAATTAAGAAACATGCATCCTCACATAGCCTTGTTGGTTAAAGAAGAATTAAAGAAATTTTTGGATACTCAATTCATAAGACCCATTGCCTATTCAGGATGGATTTTAAATATAGTGTGTGTTTCAAAACCCAATAAGAGCATAAGAGTTTATATAGATTTTTAATATTTAAATAAGGCAAGTCCCAAAGATGATTTTCCTCTTCCAAATATTGATATAATAGTGGACCTAACTACAAGACATTAAATGTTTTTATTAATGGATGACTCGTTAGGATATAATTAGATAAAGATAGCCCTGAGTACCAAGATAAAACTACTTTTACATGTGCAAGAGGTACCTTTTGTTGGAATGTAATGCCTTTTGGTCTTAAGAATGTTGGAGCTACTTACCAAAGAGATATGATAACTATTTTCCATGGTATGATGCACGCAGTCACAAAAGATTATGTAGATGCAATTTTAGAAAAATCTTCTACAAGTGAACATCCTACCAATTCTAGACAAAATCTTTACAAGGTTGGAAAAATTCAAAGTGAGATTAAATCTAAAAATGTGTGCATTTGGGGTCCAATAAGGAAAAATACTAAGATAGATCCATTAAATTATCTTCTTAGTAAATCAAATCTAATAGGAAGGTTAACCAAATGGGTCATGGTGCTAAGTGATTTTGATATAGAGTATGTAGACTGAAGAGAAATCAAAGGACAAGCTATAGTAGATCAATTAGCAGAAGCACCAATATCAAGTGAGGAACCTATACAAGTACAATTCTTGGATGCACATATACTTACACTTGCACCTCAAACATGGAATCTTTAGTTTGACGGGTTATATACTCAACATGGCTCAAGGGAAGGAATTTTGTTCATTACAACATAAGGCTTAACAATACAAAAGTCCTACAAGCTTTTATTTCCATGCACCAATAATATAGAATAATATGAGGCACTTGTTATTGGAATAAAGATGGCTTTGGAATAGAGAATAAAAAAATTGCAAATCTATGGTGACTCCCAATTGATCATTAACCAAATCAATGATGAGTACCAAACTAAAGACGATAAATTGATGCCTTACAAAAGGATGGTAGGTGATCTTAAGAAATATTTGAAATGATCACTTTTGAACAAATACCAAGAGGTGAAAACAAAGTAGCAGATGCCATGACAACATTATCTTTACTCCTACAAGTACCATATCATAATGAAAGATATGAATTCTTGGTAGAAGAATTGGTACAACCTGCATATGACCAATCCAATTCCCAAATTATATGCCTACTTGTTGGTCCTGAATCTCCATGGTATGGTGAACCTATAGCCCCTAGTTTAATTAATTGGTCTAAAAAATACTAAAAACCTAAAGGCCTTCAACACTAGACCTTAATTGTGCAATAAAACCCTAATAATATCCCTTGTATAATTAAAATCAAATTCCTAAATCAAATCATAAATTTAATCTTAACTCAATCTTGAAAAATCAATTAATCAATATACATTGCACACCTAAATAAAATTTATTACACTTTTATTAAATGAACCCATTCACACATGGGTGTGCACATTTAATCTTTATTAGAAGGTGATTAAAAGAGGGATTTACCAAATTCATCATCATCCTCCTGCAAAAAACTTAACTTTGACCAATAAATAACCTCTCATATGGATGGAGCTCACATGGATTGAAGGAGAGTGCATCTCAACCGTGCTTCGTGATCGAATCTCAGTCGTCTATTTTCAAAAAGTTTCTATAAAAGGGATAGATCTCCTTGTTGAAAAGGAAGCAATTTGTTGAAGTAGGATCATAATTCTATTTTTATTATAGTTTTTTCTCATTGTAGAAGTGGATTTTCATGATAGCTTAGTATTTTCATTTTTCTCTTAGATGGTTAAATCTTAGCTTCATCTTCTTAGCAATTTGTTGCATTTTGTTAGATTAAACTCATTCTATCTCATGCATTTAGCTTAGTTGCATTTTTCATATCATTTCAATGTCCTTGAAGACAAAAGCATGAAAGTTCATGCATCATGCTCACCTTTTAATCTTCCATTTTGGAGTTGTCTAGTTACTGATTCTAGTGCCAATCTGATGAACATCTATTGAGAATCAAACTCGCTTCATCTAGGAAGAAATAAGCCAATTTTGGGGGGCTTTTGCATAATGATAGAGTTCAATTTGATGATCACTAAACCATAAGTTAATGGTTTATTGAGTGTTTAGTTGTTTTCTGGTTGAATACAACATTTACACCACACATTTCTGGTGCCCATTGTGTGTCCTAGTTGGTTTGGAGCCCCAAATTCATAATTTTCTTGACATTTTTTTGAAACTGCACTCATCCTCGTCTTGTCTGTATGATATTCTCGTACAAAAAAACAAATACCATTAATTTGTCATTTTTTGATATTACAATTGTCATACGAGTCTGCATTCAATTTTATTTGTCATCCTAACATGCAGGAATTTTCGTATGAGGAATAATTATTTCCTAGTTTGTCATATGGTTGCTTGTAAATTGTCGTACAAGTATAAATACTAGTGCATTCTATGTACTTTGTTGTTTTAAAAATAGAGAGAATTTTTAGGGGTCTATTTGAATTTTTTTTGTTTCTAACCCCTAATTTGGCTTTTCTAGTCTTCTATTTCCCTGATTTTGCAGCCTAACACGTGTTTGCAGGATGTGTGATAGAAGATTCACTTTCCAAAGAGAGACACTTGAAAACACTCTGTTAGACCCATTCAAAAAATTTCATGGTTCCATACCTTTTCCTCTGGTCTCTACAAATTTTATTAGGTCTCTAGCCTGAAGCCCTAAAACCCTTGGTTTAAATTCATGAAAATTTATTAAACCCTAAAACCTCACGAGCTATTATAAAATGAAGTTACTTTTTAGTAACTTAAGTTTCTTACATCATGTCTTTTAAGTTGTCGTCGAAGGGGCCATGTTATTCCCTAAAGTATTTTCCTAGCAGGGTTTTAAATATTTCCTAAGTTTTCATCCCCAAAAATACTTTACCCTCATCATGTGTTGTGCAACTCAATCTTGATCCAATGGTTGGCTTAATAACTTAAAGTGAAGATGCAGTCGATCTATCAATCAAGCCATCATGACATCTATCCTCCAAATGACTTCATGGGTCCTGGGTAAAGAAAGGAAGTAAAGACACAGTAGGTTTGAGAAGATCTGACAGTTAGCTTAATGAATTAAAACTGAAATGATCAAGATCTATCAATTAAGCCATTAATCCTGTAGAAAACATGTCCTAGTGGGTCCAGCTGAGGTCAAAAGGGAAAATTTAAAATGAAAGCAAGTTGCAGAAGATTTAACAGTCGGCTTAAAGGCTTAGTGATGAGATGCGCATGATCTAAACTTTAAGCCATTAAGCCTAAATGACATGTGGCACATGGCGGGCCCAACACAACGGTGAAGAAGAGATTAATGTAATGCAACTTGAAGTTGATCTGAAGGCCAATGTATTTCCTTAAGGGGAAATTTGCTTGACATATAACCTTTAAGACATTGCAACGTGTCACCATGTGTATGTTTGTGGTCAGAGGTACCCAATGATCTTTGTCCTACATTGGTTGGGCTAAGGATTTTATTCATGTTTTTATGTCCGATCACTCAATGCTTAAGTGCTGAAAGGCATGCACATTTTGGAAGACAGCTTGGTGGAGGAGAGGTGACATGGATGGCCAGTTGGTAGACAAGGAGGAATTTTTGTGGGCCTATATGGTGGTGACGTGGTCTGAGGGTGACAGGTGGTAGCTTCTCGATCAATAATGAATGTTGAAGGATGGATAGAAAAAGGGTCGCAAGTGTGCACAATCATGCCATGTGGAGATGCTAAGGAGGAATATTGATGGTGATCATGAGGTAGAAAAGAAGATTCGTCCAAGGGCCGTGAGTGAGCGAGGATCCAATAGGTAGCAGTTATCACGAGGTCGCACAGTTCAAAGAAGGTTGGTGATCTGGTGTGGGAATGCATGACTATAAATTGTCACGTAGTCGTCACAGTCATGGTAGGTAGCAAGAAATTCTAGCGAGTGTGTGACTAACCGTTGGTGGTTAGTGTGACGCACTCA
Organism: Thuja plicata; assembly: GCA_018584345.1. Lineage (NCBI taxonomy): Eukaryota > Viridiplantae > Streptophyta > Pinopsida > Cupressales > Cupressaceae > Thuja > Thuja plicata. The sequence goes on from MU227273.1 coordinate 2,545,412, forward strand.
CACCGGTTAGTGGCGGTTAAGGAGATGAGCTTCGAGTGAGTGCATGTGAGACACGTGACAGTGAGGGCTAGTCAAACATCAGAGACAATGGAATGTGGTGCTGAGGGTGCTAGTTGGCGCATTTTTGTGCAGTTACAGATGAAAATAGAATGCACTAAAAGGGGCTGTGAGTGTGCGAGATGCTGCCACGTGTCTAGTGTAGTGCTAAAGGCTAATAAGTTATTTAAGATTAGATATAATTTGATGGTTGTCACTGACTCGCAAGGAAAATAAAGGATTCATAGAATGAGTTGCGAGTATGTGATAACTTGACATGTTTCTGATGGTCATAGAGCTTAAATGTGCTAATTTTCATGCAGATAAATTTCAATGAGACGGTTGGCATGATTCCTTAATCACAGGATGCAGAATAGATAACCATTAAGGCATCGCGCTTGCATGACACCTGTCCAATCAGATATTGATGCCCGGGTAATTTGAAGATCGATGGACATGTTTTAAAGTTATGGAAAGGTTCAATCTTGGATGTTCATATCATTTTCCATGCCACCTGTGACCATTATAAAAAATATTTAAATATATACATACTTTCTCATAAGGGTTCAGGGCGGTCGACACATTTTTTGTCTCAGAGCCATAAATTATGTGATCTGATCTTATGGGTCGACTTTGTACACCTGTTGAAGACCAGAAGGATACAAATATGATATGTTGAGATGCATTCATGACCAGAGTTGACAGATATAATTTTATAATCAGAGGGATAAGTGTAAACAGAGTCCCCTAGTATTTTTTGCATTTATGAGGGCATGACTTATTTTGCATATTAGATTTGCACAGTTTGAAGAGAAGGATTTAGGGTTTTCAACTTGACATCATAATTCAATGCTTGCATTAATTGGTTGTAAACCCCAACCCTAAATGGTATGATGCTTGTTGCATTCCTATTATTATAAAGGAATATTCAAGACCATTTAAAAAGGGACTGGAAAATTGGGAAAGTAGAAAGCATTAGGCTTATACTTGTTTCTAGTCTAGGATATAGAAGATGTATTTCAGATTGTGTTGAGATAGAATAGAAATCTTATGATCTTTTTGATATTTTCATATTGCATATTTCCTTTTCATACTGATTGAAGAACTAGTTTCATCATACCTAATATAAGTTGTTTCAAATTTGAGTCTCTCATTTGTGTTATCTATTGAGTTGTAAGTTTTCTGGCCTACTGTATAAGTTCAGCTTATACATATGTGTATTACACAAGTCTTTGATCTTGGATCAAATTAAAATTCTTTGGATATTACATTGATTCTACTTGGATATCGACTTAAGGATCTTGTAGTGTGTGACTTGAGAGTTCTTATGTTTATGGCTTTGAATCTTTTCCAATAAGGTGTTTCAGCTTCAGTATTGTATTTAGGAATTTACCCAATGGATAAGGCACTTATCTAAAGAAATTTTTTTCTATGGAGATATAATTCTGAGTGGTTTGGCTATGTTCCATCCCACAAAATTTAAATCAAACTCATTACCAAAATTATTTACTTTTACATTTGTTGTTCTTGTTATTCCACCCATGGTAGTGGAGAGTCAATGAATGCTAGGTTGGCATTTAGTACTTACTTACCATATATCTATTGTTCAAATACAGAGGTAAAAGGTGTTGTAAATAATTGATTTTAATCTAGATTAGGTGTACCCGCCTTGGTTTTGTAGATCCATAAGTGCAGAGGGTAGTCTTTACCCTATAGTTGGTCCAGTTATCTTATAGAGCTTTCATACTTGGAGCTAATCAATACTAACATCAGTCTTAAGATGTATTGGTTTCTTTTTGTAGCATAACAATTTTAAACACCAAAACACTCTTTCTTTCAAAATACTAATCTCTTTGTGCTTGTAGGGCATTTTGAAGAAGAAAAAAACTAGCTAAGACTACTAAGCTTATGGTGTTTGCAGGTTGCCTAAGTCTACATCAACCAAATGATCGCACTTTTTAAATGATTATTTAGGCTTCTATTTTAATTAGGGGATTTCTTGTGTGAGGCAAGCTAAGAAGTATGGGATTACACTATCTTTTAATTTAGGAAAGATTAGAAACCTAGACATGTTTGACTTGTCTTAGACAAGTAATATTTTGGGATAACTTTGGAGTGTTTGGGAAAAAAAAATAGAGATAGGAGATTATGCTCTTCTCCTCTTTGAGGAAGAAATAGAAATCCATACCCTCTCTTTTCTATCCACTTTCTTTCATGCATGCCTTTTAGATGGGCTTTCCAGTTGAGGTAAAAAGCTCTCGGGAATGACCCACATGAGCATGAGGTGTAAGCCATACCACTCCAACTCACGTTAATCAAATTTTGTTCTTGGGTCCAAAGCCTCATAAGTCAGATACTATTTGAGCTTATAATTGGCTCTCACCTAGCTTATAGTAGGGCCCTAGTGGTCTCAATCACATTCATGTGCCTACTCGTGCCAAGGTGCTTTGTGGGGCTATATGCATGAATCGCGCTTTTGTGAACACAAAGGATGTATTTGAATAGAGACCCTTAATAGAATCCATAGAGTAGAAGCCTACCTAATTCATCTCCAAAAGTGGATAATCCAAGTGCAAGTGAGATAGTAACTCTCCCAATGCACTCATCATATCATGCACCCATTAGTGTTTGGAGTTGTCTAATACAACATCACTATACCCATTGTGTGGATGGTGCTCACTCCTTTGTGTTTGATGTGCTTGAATCACCCAAATTTGATACCAAAACAACATAAGAAACTAACATTATATCCCCAAAACTACACAAATTGGTCCAAAATTCATCCAAACCAAGTGGCAAATTGTTCCTGTCCCACACTATCATTTTGACCCATAAGAATTTTTGTACGACAAAACACGTTGAAAGCATCAACTCATATGGAATGGTGGGAATTGTAGTATGGTACTATGGGAATTTTTGTATGAGCCTACATTTTAATCCAACATCTGCTTTGATCCTTTCCTTACATTCATCTTATGTTTCATCTATGTGGCCTAAAGAAGTTATTATACCCTATCACAACAATCATATTTTCTTGACATAGTGACTAGAAATATCCTCATATTTTGTCCTAGATTATCGAATGATCTTACTTGTCATGATCTATCTCATCCAAAATTAACCTCAATCATCTCAGTAACAAGTATCACCCAACTAACATTCAAGTCTCAAATCTCGATACCTTGTACCAGGCTCAACATATCTATCATCAACCTCTCAGACAAGTGATCATTTGGTGGTCTTTGACATTGAACCATTAGTCTAGTCATCTCAAATTATTGACTGCAATTGTCTTTCATGGTGGTATGGACTTGAAGCCAGAAACAAAAGGTCGATCTCAATTTGAAAGGGAAAGCTATCGACAATTCTACTCCTGGACCCTCGTCCTGTCAAAAACCAAAATATGCTCAAAGGACTCCAAATCAAGACACACTATCTATATATCAATTAATACCATTTTTTCAAACTCCAAGCCCTCAAAATAAATCATTTCATACTAAACATCAAGACACACCAGACATGTCAGTATATGAATGGAGAACTAGTCAAGGTCGACAAAGCCACCACAGTAGTATTTCCTCCTCGATTGACGAACCTACTAAAGAAGAAATTAGAAGGTGTCAACAAGACAAACATTTTAAAAAGAATATGAAATCCCTCATACAACTAGACAAGGATAAGTACTTCATGTACCTAGCATACGTATGGGTTAAACTTCCTCTAGACTTTGATATTGAAGGACTAATACAACACGAGGAAGAATCTCCTATCACTATTCTGAATCAACAGTTGCAAGACATGAGGTGTGAACTTAGAGAGCTAAAGAAAATTAAAGAATGATCCTCTAAAAAATACTCCATGAAATCTATATGTCCCTTTCCATTTGATAAGAATCTACACATGCCACCATTTCCTCCCAAAGTTGAGATTCCAAAATATGACAAGTACAATGGGGACAGTGACCCTCAAGACCATGTAAGAGAATCTTGTTCTTTTAGCATGTAATTTATGCATGAAAGGACATACCTAATGAGAATATTCCCTCAGATCCTCAATGACCAAGCTTTGGAATGGTTCACCAAGCTCTCGCTAGGCATTCAAACATTTGACGAGCTTGAGAAAAAGTTCATCCAAAATTATTCCTACAACATCTTGCACACGGTCACCATGTTGAATCTATGTAACACCAAACAACACAATGGTGAAAATTTTGTTAAATTCCTTCAAAGATGGAGAAAGATGTTTGCAAGATATCCTAGACAAGTCATGGAGACAGATAAAATAGACATCTTCATTAAAAAATTGGTTTTCAAAATGAACTACAGGCTCCAAATGCAAAAGTATACTGCCTTTGGTGAATTGGTAGAAAGTGCTATCCAAATTGAAGAAGTTATTGTGAAGAAAGTGAGATCACCTTATACAAAGACACTAAATCCACAAGTAATCCCAATAAAAATAATGGTAAAGATGATAAAAAATTCTAGAACAAGAACAAAAATGTGGTCAATGATGGGGTGGTTGATTCATCTGATTTCAATCCCAAAGAACTGATATTGAATCTATCTAGTAGCATCCACGCTGCTAACAACAACTCAAATATTTCATAAACAAAAAATAATAATCAAGATACACAGAAAGACAAAGCATCATGTATACCCAAGCCTAAGAGAAACTTTACTCTTCTAGGAGAATCCCTCAAGGTTGTACTAAAGGATTTTTTGGCACATAAAATCCTCACATTACTAGAATCAAAGCCTTGGGAACCAGAAGTCAAACCTAAGTGGTGGAATGATAATCACTTTTGTGAGTATCACAAAAACAAAGGACATTTAACCAATGAATTCATGAAATTAAAACACTTCATACAAGACTTGATTGACAATGAAACCATCAATTTTTATGGACACCAATCAAATAGTGATCACAAGGCTTTCAAACAACCTCTACCCTCTTAAAAAAAAGGGGAAACATAAAAGAATCAAGGAGAAAAAGTAAATTACTCTTATGCTAATAATGATAACATGATCTACATTCTTGAACCATGAAATCAATCAATCAATGTGATCATCATCAAAGACAAGAAAGAGTTTGAATCTACCAAAGCTATAACAAGAAAGAAATCCAAGGTCACTCTTAAGGGAGTAGCCTCCTCATCCAAACAACCCATTGCATCAATGAAAAACCATCGACATCAAATAAATTGGTCTCATCAATCCCAACTAAAAATTACAACTTGGTTGATAAGTTGGAAAAAACTTCTACCCAAAATTCTATTCTGGAATTTCTCAAGATCTCGCCATCACACAAGGAGATTCTTGAAACTTCCCTTCTAGAAACAAATTTTCCAAAATACCTCGGTGTCAATTGATTCCAAATAATTATGGACCACTTAACCTTGCCTCACTACCCATCCTTCTTAGAGGAAGATGATAAGTTGCTAAACCACCCGCATAATCAACCATTTCATATAGAATTCTTGATCCAAAAACATAGAGACAAGCACATCTTGATAGATGGAGGTGTCGGTTTGAATATTTTTACTCTCAAACTTGTAAAAAAATTGGGTTTCTTAGATCATGCTATAGATCCCAGGAGGAAAATTACCATAAAGGCATATGATGAAGAGTTTAGGTCATCAAATGGGTTAGTTGTATTACCTATCAGGGCTAGACCAATTGAGAGAGACGTAATATGCCAAGTTTTATATTTACCTTTGGAATACAAAATATTATTAGGGAGACCTTGGACCCATGATATGCAGGTTGTCCCCTCAACATACCACTAGTGTGTGAAAAACCCACATAATGGAGTGGAGATCTCTATCCCAACTGATAATACATTCTCTTGTAACAATTTGAAACAAGCCAACAACATGGTCCCACATAAAAATGAAGCATTTGATGGACAAGAGACTGAGAATTCCAAAACAACACTCATACGGAACATTGGGTAGAAATTGAAATTTAAAGACACTGGAATGGGAGAAGATCAATTGCATCTCATTCCATCCATGGATAATCTTCCTACATCCCCCAGGTCTTATGGAAATCCCTCTTCGTCATTCAAGCATTCTAGTACCTAGACATTATAAATACAAGAAAGAATCGATATGGTAAAAGCAAGTGTTTATCGCTCAAAGAAAAATGAATAAAAAGTTGTTCTTGCGTGGCTCTACAAAGGGGAAGAGTACAATCAAGAATTCAAACATGCTGAGATCTCCCTAAAAAAGTATGGTAAGGGATACCAACTTATGCAATAAATGGGATATAAAGGAAAAGGACCCCTAGGAAAAAATAAAGGATTTCTGGAGCCCATACACATCAAGTTACAGAGTCCAATAGAAAAAATAGGGCTAGGATACCATGAACAAAAATCCAATCCTTCCTCCAACAACGGTCCTATAATTAATCAAACAAAGGACTCTAATGATGAGACTAGAGAGGAGGCAAAGATTACACAATTATCTTTTGAGAGGTTGTTACATATACAAACATAGAATCCTAGTTACCAAGGAGAAATCTACTTTCCACACCAGTTCAGAGCCCCCTTCAAACCAAATAGATCAACATCCAAAAAATCACAGGAAGAGAATCAATTGAGCGAAGAAGAAGTGGTGGACCAACAAAAAAAAAGTGACTCACATGAAGATGAGATGTCACTAGGACAAGAAAATGAACAAGAGGAAAGACACCCTAACTGGGGGAAACTAGTCACTAATGCTCACATACTTGATTTTCCTCACTTCATGGATACAAGAGTGTAATAAATTGATCTTTCTTCACCCTACCTTACATCCATACAAGGAGATGAAGAATAATTAACAATGCAAGAAGGTGAAGATGAACAAGAAGAAGAGGGAAGATTGAGTGAAGGAGGAGTTTTTATGACCATAGTATAAAACCTGGGTAGATCTAATGACATTCAAACTGATTCTCATGAGTATGAGTTTGGTCAAGGTATGAAGAATGACCTAGAAGGATGACATCCTAACTGGAGGCAACAGTCACCACTACTCATATACTAGATATGTCTCATTCTATAGAAATAATTTCTAATGAGTATGAATGGGATTCCCTCTTAGATGACATAATAGAAATTGAGATTGATGTCATTCATAAATATGCACCTCAATCTGAACAAGGGGAAAGTTCAAATGCTACCCAGACAATAGTGCTTCCCCAAAGCATAAATTGGAACTCTCGAGATAATGTCAAGAATCTCAATAATGGAACTAGATCCACATCAATAATTTGACATTATTCCTTTAATAAATTTTTTTGAACGAATGACTACTCAGGAGGAGAATCAAAATGCTAGTGTTAGATCAAATGGGTTAGAATCATGAAATACTAACAACGACTCTAATAGTGATGTTAGGATGCTTCACAGTCTAGGTAGTCCTTTTGAGAGTGATGTAATAAATCTTCTCTTACCAGTCAAATTCCTTGATCATAATAACGTGGTGCTATCTTTAGAACCTACTGGATCTTTGTCCCTAATACACCCTGAACTTATCGAGTGGAATCCAAACATGCCTACAAACCTGATTTCTTGCCCAAATGACTATAAATTGGCATGTTACCTGAATTCTATTGAGCCTCTTACCTCTCCACCAACTCAACAAGCATGAAAATTATGGAGGAGGATATCAAGTTTCTCAGTCTTAAAAAGAAGAATAAAAAGAAAAAGAGGTCTAGTAGTGAAAACCACTTTATGGAAGTGTCGTAACCTAAAATAGTAAAAATAAATGACATATCCAACTGTGAAAACCTCTCAGAGGTGAAAAAGGATGGGAAGCTTGATATCTTTCCTAATCACTTTTAGGAGAAATCTTCAGTACTCATAGAACCTACACAACCGATCAATCTGGGAACAAAAAATCACCTCAATTGATATATTTAGCACAGTCTTTGTCTGCATAAGAGAAGAAAAAATTCACTCAGTTTTTCATGAGCAAACAGATCAAATTTTCTTGGTCCTAGTTGGATATGCCAAGATTTGATACTAACTTAATAATGTATAACTTTTCTATATCTCCCGACGTCAAGATAGTCAAACAAAAGCTCAGGAAAGTGTACCCTCATGTGGCACTATTGGTCAAAGATAAGTTAGAAAAGTTGCTAAAATCAGAATTCATCAGAGCTATCGTGTATGCCGACTGGATCTCAAATATTGTACATGTTTCTAAGACTAGCAATTGAATTAGAGTCTGTACAGACTTCCAATATTTAAACAAAGCTTGTCCAAGGATGAATTACCACTTCCTAACATTGACATGATTGTGGACCTCATAGAAGGATATGTGATGCATTCCCTCACGGATGGCTTCTCAAGATATAATCAAATAAGGATAGTGCCTGAGGATCAAGAAAAGACAACTTTAACTTGTGCTTGGGGCACATTCTGTTGGAGCATCGTGCCTTTCGGTCTTAAGAATTTTGGAGCAACATACCAGAGAGATATGATGACCATATTCCATGACATGATGCACAGGAAAATTTAAGATTATATTGATGACACCTTGGCAAAATCAGCAAAAGAACTACACACCTGACCAACTTAGAGAAAATATTTGATAGGATGGAACAATTCAAGTTAAGATTGAACCTAAAGAAATGTGCCTTCGGTATAACATATGGAAATATCCTTGGGTATATTGTTTCAGGAAATGGAATTACGGTTGATCTAGAAAAGGTGACAATAATAATGGAGATGCAAGCACCGAAAAATATCAGCCAAATCAAAATATTGCAAGGGAAGCTACAATCAATCAGAAGGTTCATCTCACAGCTACAAGATAAATCTCAACCCTTTACAAAGAAATTGCATAAGGGTGTAACATTCAAATGGGATGAGGGATGTGAAAAAAACTTTCAAAAGATCAAGGAGTACTTAGCAAATCCACCTGTTCTAATGGCACCCATACCAGGGAAGCCTCTCCTGTTATAAATATCTTCTATGACGACATCGCTTGGAGATTTTCTAGCACAACATGATGAAATAAGAAAGGAAAGAGAAATATACTACATTAGTAGAACAATGGTTTCCTATGAACATAATTACACAATCATCAAAAAATCTTCTCTAGTAGTTGTATTCACTTCACCAAAGCTCTGACATTACATGCTATCACATTCCATCAAGCTGATTGCAAATATTGATCCTTTGAAGTATTTATTAAACAAAGAAACCTTAACTAGCAGATTAGCTAAATGGGTAATGATACTAAGTAAGTTTGACATCGAGTACATAGACAAAAAGGTCATCAAGGGTAAATTCATTATTGATCTCCTGGTGGATGCTCCTCTTCAAGACAGTAGATCACTAATCATCAAATTTCATGATGAAGCTATCCAACATCTGATAGAACACCCATGGAAAATGTTCTTTGATGAATCATTAACACAACAAGGTTCTATGGATGGGGTTCTATTCATAATTCTACAAGGGTATAAACTCCCCAAATATTACAAGATGATTTATCCTTGCACAAAAAATGTTGTCGAGTACGAAACCTTAGTGAATGGACTAAAGTTAGCTATCGAATGGAAAATAATGGAACTACACATTTATGGAGACTCTCAGTTAGTAATCAACCAAGTAGGTGATCAATACCAGACTAAGGATGAAAATATCACACCATACAAAATAATGGTTGATGACCTAAAAATTTACTTTATATTTATCACCTTCCAGTAGATTCCTAGGGAAGAGAACAAAGTGACTGATGCCATGGCTACCCTAGCCTCAATGTTAAATTTGGAAGATAATCAGTTCCACTATGATTTCCTAGTGGAAGAACTCCCCTTTCCACCATATAATTCCCCAGAGTCCCAAATAGTGTGCTCAATTGTGGGCACCAAATCCTCTAGATACAACCAGATATACTCATACCTATGAGACCAAATAATTCCTAACGTCCTATCTATAAATAAAAAGAGAAACCTTATAAGAAATGCATCACTTTACTTGATCATAGCTAACAACTTGTATAAACGAGGTCTAGATGGTACTCTTCTTAGGTGTCTAGAAGAGAAGAGTTTGAACGTATACTAAAGGAATTCCACAAAGGTATTTGTGGGTATCATTTGAATGGTATCTGGTTGGCCAAGAAACTCTTAACAGTTGGGTACTATTGACCTTCTGTGGAGAAAGATGTTGTTCAGTTCACAAAATCCTACAAGAAATGTCAACTACATGTTAACTTGATCCATTCTCTCGCTTGAGAGCTATTACCTTTTATTACATACATGTCATTCCAACAATGAACCTTTGACCTAGTAGGTCAAATATATCATTCATCATCCAACAAGCACAAATTCATCATTACGACCACTGACTACTTTACAAAGTGGGTCAAAGCAGTCGCTCTTATCAAGGCAACCTATAAACAAGTATCAATGTTTATCCTAAACTATATCATCTGAAGGTATATGATACCTTCCTCTATTATAAAAGATAATGGGGGAAAATTCAAGAATAAATACATTGATGAATTGTTTGAGAAATTCCATATTACCCAACATTGTTCCTCTATCTCCTACCCATAAGGGAATGGACAGGCTGAAGCATCAAACAAAAACATATTGAAAATATTACATAGGACAGTGATAAAATTGGGAAAAGATTGGCATCTCTAATTAAACCCAGCTTTATAGGCCTATCAAAATACTATCCAGATGCCTACAGGGGAAATTAAATTCACCTTGGTATATGGTATAGAAGTATTATTACCTATTAAGGTAAAGATACCGTCACTCAGGGTCTCTCTGCAAGGACTCATAACTGATGAAGATTACCGGATTTCTAGAATCTAAGAATTATAACTTCTTGATGAAAGAAGACAAGAATCATTTGACCATCTGAGGGTCTATTGGAAAAGGATGTCTAGAGGTTAAAACAAGAAATTAAGATACTGATAATTTCAGGTTGGTGTTCTTGTACTTAGAGAGAATCCAAAAAATCAACAAAATTGAGAACAAAAGGGCAAGTTTGAACCTAATTGGCTGGGTCCCTATGTGATTACCACAAAATTTGGCTACGGAGCCTATCAACTATCAACTCCAGAAGGGGAAATAGTTCTTGACCCAATCAACACAAGCCACCTAAAAAATTTCTACAACTAGACATTTTGAGAAAAGAGCAGCTCCTGTACAGAGAAAATGATCCTGAAAAAAAACCAAAAACAAAAGAAAAGAATAAAACAACTAAAAATTGGAAAAATTTCTAAAAAAATGATCATCCTAGTGAAAATCTAGCAAAAAAGTGCCTTGATGAATCTCACAAAAAAATGAGAAAAATACAAAAAAAAAATGAAAAAGCAAAAAAGAAAGTGCCTTGGTGAAAACTTGGTAAACAGGCGCCTTGGTAGAAAAAATAGCAATTCTTCCAAGTGTTGAAAACCTGGAAAACATGCATCACTTTTAACTCACACTCCATCTATCAATGCATAGCTTGGCTATCCCACCTATAGAGGCTTCAGCTTTCTCTGTTGCATGTATGAACTTTCAATCACTTTCATGACCTTATGCAACTCATCTCAATTAGCATCTCGCCACCATAGATTGGATTCAAGTGATGTCTTATTCCTAGGGAATCATTCCTTAAAAAGGGAAATCTCCTCACAATTTTGACATCCAAGTCAATATCTTGACATTCATCTCACCAATCGATGCCATTATCCTAGTCTTTCAACCACTGGACAATTTGTCACTAACACAATGATGTTTCTCAACACCCTAATCAATAATGGTTCTTAAACACTACCTATTTGGACACATCTATGTTTCTCAACACACCTCGGATAACACATCATTGAGCCTTGATCATGTCTTAATAACACTCAAGCACACAACTATGTTTCTCAACACTATGCACTCACAAGCACAATGGTGTTTCTCAACACCCTACACAAACGAAAATATAACGATGACACCTTTTGAAATTATGATGAACATTTTTTGGAATGTTGTCTATTATGAATGATTTTCATGCATTTTTCTTTGATTGCTGCTTTTTGGTGTGGTCCTGATGACCCCCAAACGTTAAATAAACTAGGTGTTTATGATAAGAGCCTCCACTATATGGTTGATCAGCCCCACATAGCTTGAATCCATTTATTTGTACACCAAGGTGAGGTCATAATTATCTCCTTGACTGTTATTAATCTGTCTATTTATGCAAGATCACCCTCATGGTTACCTCAGCTTTGTATGCCTTGATACTGGTGTACCCTTTCAATATCAACTAGATACAGATGTTCAGGTCATCTTGGCTTTAATACCTCGATGCTTACATTGGTTTCCCACATTTTATTCAATGAAAGTCATACTCATATCCTTATGGTCACAATAGCACTAATAAGGGTTGTATCAACTTCGATGACCCAAACACTCAAGGATGACAAAACTGGCTAAAAGGAATCAGTGACTAGACTCCCGTTGTAGGTTGCATACCATCTTAGGCTTGCATCCATGATGGCATTATGACATTAAAAGAGCTATCCCTTAATCCTTCGCTAAAGAAGTCAACTGCATTCTTTAACCTGTGATATCAATAATCTTAAGGCTATATATTAGCAAGAAAGGGTTAGAATCAATCATACAAGAGTCATGACATGCTAAATCACCAAAGTTTTTAGAGTATGTTATAGTTACAAAGATAATATAAGAGATACAATGATAGGAGAATGATGCATGATAAGAAAATATTATCAAGACACATCTCACAAAGTACTTCTATCTAAGATACATGAGAGAACTAATCAGCATATGAAATCAGATACGTTACAAGATGCTAATCTAATCAGAGATATCACATGACCAAACAAGATAAGAAACCATGTAGACATCACAAACAAATCCAAATGAGCAACGAATCATATACACACACAATATATATATATGTGTGTGTGTGTGTGTGTACATATATATACACATATATATACATATATATATATATGTATATATGCATATATATATGCATATATATACATATATATGTTATATATACATATATATACATAAACATATATATATATACATATGTATATATATGTATATGTATATATGTATATATGTATATATATCAAAATGTCTACAAAATTGTGATCATGTGGTCTTGAGCAAAATGTACATCCTCGATGCAAATGAATCATGTATACAACTATGTGTCCCAAAAACCTAAAGGTGATATAGAATCTCTCCCTCACTCACCACCATCACGAGGAGGAGGAGGTGGAGCCTCAACTCTAGCAGGAGGTGGAGGGATATCTCCCTTAGATCTAGCAGCAAAATGTGAGTACGTAGGCACATTTTTTGCCTCAGGAACAACTACAATTTAAAAAGCATAATAGTAAGTAACTCTGACAACCTGGTAGGTCACAACATGATGAATATGATTAAGGGCTATAATTAGTCCCTGAATGCGCTAGTCCTTTCTGTAATCATGTGATCTCACTCGACTATCTATGCCTGTGACATTGTCAGCTATGTCTGTAGCCCTCATACCCACCCTCACAGAGTATGAATTATATCCCATGAGGTCTTCTCCCTAGACCCCTCCTCCTCACTAACTTGTGCATTCCTCCTCCACTAGACCTATCGGGCTACCTCATCCTTAGAACCCTGTGGTTCCTCTCCCATCTCAACATCTGTTGAGCTCATGGGAGGCACATCAGCTCCAATCAATCATAAGGTCCCACCCTCCCCGCGTTGGTGCTACTATCCTGATATTGATGCTTTGTTCAAACTAGCACCAAGGTCTCCTCCTTCTCTCCTAAGAACTATGTCCCTTAGTGCTCTGCCAGGAGCTCTTTGATCTCATGGTGGGGCACCATCCTCATCAATCTATGGCACTCTTTCTGTTGAATCAGTAAATCTTCAGAAAGGATGATGTGCAAAGTAATCCATATGCTTTGGAGTGACCCTTGCATCTACAATGTCATCCAAATAATCCCAGGTTTCCCTTTGCAACTGTGTGATCTCCTATGTTGAAAGGGTGGGAGATAATCTAGGAGCTCATCCCCATCACTCCTTGTCTACAAAATGAGCATATGTACTAAACTCATGTGATATGCTCTGAGGATATTTGTACTGCCTCAATACCCAAGAGACAAAAAAACACTCAATAATGGAGGAGATCATCCCAAGCAATGGATGAGAAATGAATAGGTGTCTCTATTGGGACCTCCAATCTCCCCAGTCCTCTCTCCCTCGATATGGTCTCCAAATCACTGCACTTAGATCATCAAGTTGATGCCTCCAATAGTCAGTCTTCCCCAAGTGGGGATATGTAATAAAACATGCATACCTTTATACAAAATTTTACCATCCTTTCAAGGGTCATCTATGACTGGCCTACTGATGGGAAGGTTCTCCCATGCCAATACCTATAAAACCAATACTCCTGCAACCATCCCCATCACACCTCTAAATATCACCTCTTGCAGCTTGTGGTACATTTGTGCAAGCAGGCACTGACCCCAACCTAATTTATCTAGCCTAGTGAGAAGTCTCTCCAATACTCGACCCCATTTGCAAAGGAATCCCTGCTAACCTCTATCTACCATAAAAAAACAACCAATGAAGCCCTCCATAACTCAGGTAAGAGGAAACTAAGCTCCATATCTAATCACCATGTCATCCCACCTGATCACTCGGTCTAGAATGGTGTAATTGTGGAACAATGGTATTAAGGCCTGAATACCAAGTCATGGAGTCATGTCATACTCCACTCTCTCCCCTAAAAATGGAATCCAGAGTAGATATCCTTGGGAGTCATATTCGTCTCCCCATTTGGCAGGTGAAATATATTGTGCTCACTGTGAAAATGCTCAACCAAAGATATGAGAAACCCATGATTGACACATATATTAGGAATATCAAGAAACCATCTGAACCTATGATCTCTGATGTGACCTCTTTTTGCATCTGATAAATCCCTCACTAACCTCATGATCGGTGGGTAGGTCGATCAGAACTATATATCAGGAATTTGTGCCCACAAAAGCAAAACAAGGGGAAATCATCAGTAAACGATCAAAATCAAGCCAAAAATGCTGAACAAAGGAACAATGACTGCCAGATAAGATGTAAAACATGCCAAGGAATCCAAATCTATGATTAGAGAAGATGAATTTTGGCGTTCAAACATCAAACAAGGCTCATTGTCCTCCATGCGACAAAGTACAAAGAACATCACTAACATAAGAACTCGTACGAGAAAATATCACAACCCATACGACAAAACATTCTAATACGAGTAAAGGTATAGGACTAGACAACATTTGAGACTTTCAAGAAGAGGCTCGTATGAGTTAAGGGTGCTTCCCAGATGACAAAAATAATGGGTTGATATGAAAAATCATTTTTTAGCAGTTTGTCATACGAGATTCCTTGCTTGCCCATACAAGAAAAAGAGACCCAAGACCTAAAAAAGACTCAAATAATTTAAAAATTCAACAAAAAAATCACAAGAATGAAATCAACAAAGAGGTTTTTTGACTACTAACTGGAGGTGGATAGTTCTGGGGTCGGTTGTGCCTCCTCATGCACTCGAATCAATGATTTTGCGACGAGACCACGATTATGCTTAGAGAAGGTTTTTATAACTTCTAAAGTTGGAAAAGTGAAAATGAATTGAAATGATCCCTTTCTCCCTTATATAGGTTTTTAACCTAATTTCAAATTGTTATGATTGACGTAAAAATTTCACCCTTAGCTAATTTGACAGTCCTAAATCCATTTTTGGGATCAAAATCAAAACCTGATGTCATTGCTAGTAAAAATGCAAGTCAACCTATTAGTCCAATGTAGTTGATCACTGACATCATCACCATCAGATACCTCCTTAATTTCATTCATCATCAAATTGAACTAGGCACCCTCCATTTCAATCCAAGAGAGTCAACCCCAACCAACCTTAGTCAAATCTTGGTCAAAATTTGTCAACCAAACCTTGAATAAAGCTTGAATCAAGTTCTTCATCATCTATAATCTGATTGTGATTAATCCATCAAGTTAGTCCCACTCAAGCTTTCTTCCCTAATAACATTTTGATTTCTCTCCCGAGGGGGAAGCATCAATATAGCAACAAACCTCATCAGTAGGGGCATCATAGCTTCAAATCAAATAAAGATTCATTCTATACAAGTGATTTCATCACTTCATATCAAGTCACTTGGACAAAAATCTAACCCAGTTGAATCTCTAGGGGCATATCAGTTTCATCACATCACATCAATCTAGTATTGTCTCCTAATCAGGTGGTTGGCTTCATCAGGACCCATATCAACTCAATTGTCTCAAGAAATCGATCAAATGAAAATTAATATCATCACACCACATCAGGTTGATTAGTCATCTAAACCAATCCCAAAATTGAAAAATCTCCTTTGGGATGAATATTTAATTTCATCGCTTCACATCAAGATGACTATTCAGATCTCCCTATCAGTCTTCACTCAATCAAGTCTGGAGCTGGTATCTTCAATCTTCAATCGATCTTCATTAAATTAAGTTTGGAATCAGTTCTAATCTATGAGATAGTTTCATTGCTTCACATCAAGCTATTCCTGATCTATCATAATATTGTCTTTGAATCAACACAATGCTCACACATCGATTCAAAGAGGGGAAAATGTAATCACCTAAAGTTGGTCTAGTGAACCTATAGCCCCTAATTTAATTAATTGGTCTCAAAAATCCTAAAAACCTAAAGGCCTTAAACACTAGACCTTAATTGTGCAATCAAACCCTAATAATCTCCCTTACATAATTAAAATAAAATTCCTAGATAAAATCATCAATTTAATGTTAACTCAATCTTGAAAAATCAATTAATCACTATAAATTGCACAGTTATATAAAAGTTCTTACACTTTTATTAAATGAACCCATTCACACATGGGTGTGCACACTTAATCTTTATTAAAAAGGTGATTAAAAGAGGGATTTACCAAATTCATCCTCATCCTCCCTCAATAAACACAACTTTGACCAATCAATACCCTCTCACATGGATTTAAGGAGAGTGCATCTCAATTGCCCTTCGTAATTGAATCTCAGCTATCCATTTTGAGGAAGTTTCTATAAAAGAAATAGCTCTCCTTGTTGAAAAGGAGGCAATTTGTTAAAGTAGGATCATAATTCTATTTTTATTCTAGGGTTTTCTCATTGTAGAAATTCATTTTCATGATAGCTTAGTATTTGCATTTTTCTCTTAGATGGTTAAATATTAGCTTCATCTTCTTAGAATTTTGTTGCATCTTGTTAGATTAAACTCATGTTATCTTATGCATTTATCTTAGTTGCATTTTTCATATCATTTCAATGTCCTTGAAGAGAAAAGTATGCAAGTTCATGCATCATACTCACCTTTGATTCTTACATTTTTGAGTTTTCCACTCACTGATTCTAGTGTCAATATGATGATCATCTATTGAGAATGCCACATTTACACCACACAATATCTAACACATTGTATCAGATTGGTCTTGACAAAACATTGCTTATTTTTTTAGAGGGTGAGGAATCTAGGACAACCTTACAATATGTTCATGAAGGTATTTTTGGGTCACACTGGAGTGGGTTTACCTTAGCTAAGAAACTCATTAGGATGGGATACTTTTGGCCACCAATGGAGAAAGATGCATGCTAGTTTGTAAAAGTTTTCCAAAAGTGTCAATACCATGGAAACCTGATACATGTGTCTGCACAAGAGTTACATCCTATGACCACACCTTGGCCCTTTTATCAATGGGGTTTTGATTTGATTGGGACGGTCTATCCTCCTCCTTCAAATGATCATCAATACATATGACTGTAATAGAATATTTCACAAAATGGCTTGAAGTTGTACCCTTATCAAGTGCATTAAAATGAAAACAAATTTCCATGTTTATCTTGAATCACATAATTTGGAGATATGGCATTCCACATGCCATCATAACAGATTATGGGAAACAATTCAAAAACAAGGATGTCAAAGAATTATGTGAAAAGTTCCATATCATTCAACATTTATCTTCAATATATTACCCACGAGGGAATGGACAAGCATAAACATTCAACAAAAATATCCTCAAGATCCTTAAGAAAATAGTTGATGATTCAGGTAGGGATTGTCACATTCAATTAAATCCAACATTGTGGGTTTACAAAATTAGTATCAGACCACCTAAAAGAGATAAACCCTTTTCTCTAGTCAATGGAACCAAGGCAATTTTACCTTTGGAGGTTGAAATTCCATCACTTAGAGTTTCTCTACATGGCATATTGACAGATGATAATTACAGAGTTTATAGGTTGCAAGAACTATAATTACTTGAGGAAAGTCAACACCAAGCATATGATCACCTAAAATTATATCAAAAGAGTATGTCAAGGAACTATAACAAAAAGATTAAACCTATAGAGTTTCAAGTAGGTGATCTAGTTCTAAGAGAAAACACAAGGAATCAACAAGAAAGAGAAAAGAAAGGCAAATTGGCTAGGACCCTTTGTGATCACATCATTCTATAGAATATGAACTTATAAAATAGCCACATGTTATGGAGATGAGATTCAAGAACCTATAAAAAAAATCCACCTTAAGAGGTTCTATACCTGATCAGATGAAAGAGTATCAGTTTGTATAGTAGAAAGTGAACCCGAAAAAAATTAAAAACTGAAAAAACTGAAAAATTCAAAAACATTAAAAAAGTGATTGAAAAGTAAAAAAAAATTAAAATATGGATACTGAAGAAAGAAAAAATAATAGAAAAAGTCTTAAAAAATGGTATTCTTGGTGAAAACCAGGCAAAAAGGTGTCTTGATACTACCTAAAAATCATAAAAAGTCCTAAAAAATATTATCTCAGTGAAAACCTAGTAAATAGGTGATTTGATAATACAAAAAAATGAGAAATATATATATATATATATATAGAAAACAAAAAAAGTGCATTCGTGAAAACATAGCAAATAGGCGCCTTGGTAGAAAAAATGCAAATAAAAGAGAAAAATGCAATAAACCCAAGTGGTGAAAACCTGGTAAAAAGGTTCTACTTACCACAATTTAAGCTCCTTTATCTATCAAGCCTAGTCACATTTAATTTCCTTATGCATTTTCTCTCATCCTTGTTCATATTCGCTTGCATTCCATCATTTGTACATAGTCATAATAAACCCTAAAAAGATGCATTCTTCAACAAAGATTTCATCATGGTTTTGAAATTGGCCTTAGTCCAATATCATTGTCAGATCAAACTAGGGGCACAATCCAAATTCATTAAAACAGAAACGAGCATGACACAAACAAGTTACATCAAGATCCAGGGTCAGAACATTTGAACTTTTTGATTGATCCCAAACATCCAATTTCAAACATCAAATCAATTTCAATCAAGATCGCAACCAACACATCAAATTGAACCATAAAAAAAAACATCAACACAAGATCACAACAGTGAAAAATGGATGAAAATCTTCTGAAAGATAGATCCCATATCAAAGGCAAATACATTCAAATGTTTGTTTCTTGATTTTTGTAATCATGTCTTTTTAGCAACTCAAGGATGTTACGAATAGAGGAGCAATGATGAAGCATGATATTTTATTTGTTTTCTTCTTGTAATATTGATTCATAGAAGTATACAAATCCATCTAAAGACATGATCAACAAAGAATCATTGAGGATGTTTGCATATGAAAGGGATCAATTGTTTGTCTATTTACGCAAAAGAATGCCTTAGCCATTTAAATTTTCCATATGTTAATGCCAGGATCCACTTGCAACATTGAAACCAACAAAAGAGATATTCATACCACCATGGTTGAAAATATAACTAGTGAGGGTTGTACCAATTTCAATGATGATCCACCAAAAATCTCAATGATGATAATATCAAAGTAAATTGATTCAAAGAAAAGTGACAATAGTAGTTACATTTATATTAGATTAATTTTGCATTGGTAATAATTATAGGATCTCAAGGGGGGTGAAAAGTTAATCAAGTTCAAATCATCAAAATTCTCCTTTAGGTGGAATATATTGGACTTTAACAAAAATAATACATTTTCATTTAGGTTCATCATATTATAAATATATAGTAAAGTAAATCATTCTTCATTATCATTTCATTGATTTAAGTTGCATTAAGGTTCATTCATCTAAGTTAAGTACATATTGCAATCATTTTTATTAATCATTATACCATTTATAAGCATATAATTAATCATTACATAAGTTGGCATATTAGGTGCATTATAATAATCATTATCATTATAAGCATATTAGATTCATTATCATTTTGATAAATTTCCATTTGCATTTAGGTTCATCCCATGTGTATATTAATGTAATATAATTAATCATTATTTAAATCAATTTTAGTTACATTATCATTATATAAATTAGGTTCATTTCATCAATCATTATCATTAATATCCATTTAAGTCCATTAAATCATTTAAGGGCATCACATTAACATTTTAAATAAGTACATGAAATTACATTTCATTATCCATTAACATCACTAAATACATTCCATCATTGCATTACATATACATAAGCATTGCATCATCATATATAAAACATGTATAATCATAACATCAATAGATTTAATTTAGAAAGATAACACCATCATATAAACATTTGTCCATACATCATGAATTTAAGTAAAGCATTAATCATTTAGCTAAGTACATTAATATCCATGAGCATCCATCTAAACATCTAAGTCAAGCATACATTTAAGTCAAGTAAATGCATACATCTAATCTACATAGAAACAGTCCAAAAACATGCATAATAGACAATCTTGGAAAGGTGCATCCATTTGCATCATATAGAGATCATCAAAATCATAGAGTCAAATATATAATCATATAAAAAAGGAGATAAAATCATGAAGTATAAGGGTAAGAGTGTCCATATCAAAAGTCCATCAAAGTCCATAATCAAACTACATCATTAGAAGTATAGCAATATATATCATCAAAGTGTAGATCAATGATACATCAGGAATCAATGAGAATCAATAATAAAGGTACATGAGCCATCTGATCAAATAGGGGAAAATCTAACTTTGTCCATCCCGTGTACCTGCGTCTCCACCTGCATCTAAAGGAGGCTTACCACTAGGACCTGCACTTGATGGATATGTCTGAGTAGGTCCATGGCTAGACTGACCCTATAGACCAATCTGCATCTGGACTACTACTTCCGCTAAACCTTGTATAACACTCATCGTTTGAGCCATCTGACTCTACAAGGCTTCCATCCCTATTTGTATCAACTAAATATGCTTACTGGGAACAATATGAGCAACAAGATCAGGAGGAGACAAAACAATATGAACAACTAAAATAGGATGGGCAATGGGTTGTTCTACCTATCTAACTGCTCAATGACCCCGAACTCCCCATCCATGTCCCAAATATACCCTCAACCTAGGAGGATCCAATCTACCCATCACCACCCTAATAACCAACCTGAACTTGTCCCACCTGCCCAACTCATCCACCAAACTGGCCTCCAACCTGTCCACCAACACCCTGGCCTCTAGGAGAAGCTATCACTAATCCACCTCTCTCTTGAACTACTTTAGGATCATCTCCAGAAACACCACCAACAACTCTACCACCTCAAGGTCCTCCACCTATGGCTCTGTCCCCTCACACTCTGGGAACTCTCCATCACTGACCACCATCATCACTATCATCATCAGTATCATCTAAATATGACTCATCAATGTTAGAAACTGGCTCAATAGGATCTATAAATCTCTAAAAAGGATGATGTGGTACCTACTAAACATACTTAGGTGTCACCCCTGAATATATAGTATATGCTCGATAGTCCCACAACATAGGTTAGAGACCAATAACCTCATCATGTCTAGTCATATAATCAACACAAGGCCCCCATATTGATCTCTTTGACTAAACACAAGCATATAAAGTCAATCCCTATGGTAAGACATGTGCTCTGCCAAACTGTCTCAATACTCACATAAAGAAAAATCTCTCCAAAATGAGTGGAGTGTGACCAATAAACCATCGTGGTCTAAAAAGGAAAGCAACCTCACCACCATCCTCTACCTAAGGCTCAAAACCAATGTATGGTCTCCAATAGGCCCGATCCATATCATCGAGCATACATATCCAGTACTCAATTTTTCCCAACTGAGGTTGGACAACCAATCCGTGATAAAGATATATATAAGGCTTCTCGACAACATGAGTCATATATGCAATCAGCCTCGCAATTAGGAGATTCTCCCAGGCTCAAATCTTTAATAAGGCTACACCAGCTAAAAGTGTAGTACCATGTTGATAAACCACATGGTGTAGATCATGATATAAGTGATAAATACCACACTAACCCGAAGAAAATCTCCTAATATGTGCAATCATATCCTTGAGAATACGACCCCATCCAACTACAGATTTGTGACCGTGTCTATCAGGCGTCAAGAACCCTCCAATTAAACCTACCAAAATTGATGGTAGCGAATCATAATCTTGTTGCATGTATCTCCATCAGATCATCTGATCTCCAATAGCTGGATCTCCAAACACTCGTTAGCAAGCGACACCATTATAGACTTGATCACAATATACCTACTTTCCCATAATCAAAATCTGATACACGTCCTTTGGGGTGATGGTCATCTTGCACATTAGAAGATGAAAGGTGTTATGATCTCAATGCCACCTCTCAGCTAGCGTTGTCAGTAAAACCATGTTCACTCTAAACTGGGATATGTCTAGTAAATACAATAACCCACACCAACCAATCACATGTCTATCCGCAACACTCAAAGATAGAATCAGATCAAAGGGTCATTGCTATAGTCGTCTCACATACAATTTCTTGAAAGAAACATGTTTTGAACAAATCAAACATACATCAATCAGTCAAAATCATCAAAATTGATCATCTAGCATCAATCAATCATCATATCATCTACTTGCTCATCTTTTGAGTGCAGCAAATTTTGTTCCTCGATATCTTGAGGATGGAAAAATCAACCTATCAACCTATCAGACTGACAACAATACCACAACAACCAAATGGTTAAGACCAACATCAGACAAGATTGATTTTCAAAACAACATTAAACATTATCAAGAATCATAAAAAATATCACTGACATCTACCGGACTGACAAATGAAGCAAAAATGCTAAGTTGCCTTTTGAAAAAATGCAAAATTGACAAGAAATGGAATATGTGTCATTTTATCTTGCATAGGCGCCAAAAAAATGTAGGCCTTGCCAAAAAGGGTGTAGGCGCTATTTTATTTTGTACAAGTGTTACAAAAATTTTTAAGCGCTATTTCATATCGTAGGCACTAGAAGAATATGTGTAGGCACTAGACAAAATTGTTAAATACATTACTAGAGTATAGATGTTAGAAGAACTGTTGTAGACGTTAAAATATGTGTTATTATAGGTAGAGGTTCTAAAAAAGGTTGTAGAGGTGCTGCAAGAAGGGGTATAGGTGCTAAAATAATGAAAAAGAGGAAAATTAAAGAACTTAATGCCTAAATTAAAAAATCTAGCTAAAAATCACTAAAATTTGACAAAACAAAGCTGGGATTCGCTACGTACTAGTGCTCTATACACTTGAAGACACTAGAATCTCCTCCCCTTCTCAAAATGGTGCTCCTAGATTGACATTACCATGGTTTCTGTGAGGCCTACCCCAGCATGACATAGATTAGCACTATCTTTCACTTGTATGTTCTCTTGTCGAAACTGATTTTGTTATAGTTGGACTTTTGGGATACATGTAAAACTTTATGGATTATTGAAACCTTTACTTGTAAACAACACCTGAATATGTAATTAGGGAATCTATATAATACTCTATGTTTGTGATGCAGATTTCCATTTAGGACTTAGTTCTAATGGTTTAGTATATTGGAATAGTATGTGGATGTAAGATGTAATCAAGATGCAAATTATTAAAGAGTGTTATGTTATGCATATGGATTAGATGCAAATATTGTTTAAGTTCAAAGAATCATTGATGCATATATAATTGAATGTATGTTCTACTTGCATTATGTATTCTTCTATGCTTAAAGTATATATTTATTGGACCTACTGATGTGTGCAATGAGTGTGAAGGAAAGAATGACCATGGAACTAATCAGGGATTCAGGAATGGACCTATGTGAAAACCGTGATGCTAAGGTCTTGTCTATAAAGAGAGACATGGACCTCGTTGTATTATATTTTTGTTCGTAAAAGTGTGGTGTGTGATTGTAATTTATTTAATTAAGTAAATATGTAATAAGTCATGCTCATGTAAAATTGTTGTGTCACTTGACACATGTGCGCTCTATGTGTTGGCATGGCTAGTGAATGTGACTAGCATAGGCTCAACTTTACCCAGGAGTTACCTAGTATAGTCCCTATGCTTACCCTAAGGTTTAGGAAGATAATATTGAGATAAGATTGAGTCAAGGAAGATAAGGATGAGTAAAGAGAGATTAGATTGAGTCTTGAGAGTTGGAATTCGTGAGTTAACCTTGGGTGAAGTTTAGGAGGGTCATTTGGACTCCTATGGAGTAACTAGGGTCAAAACTAACTACCCACTTGGTACCTTAGGGGTTAGGGGTTGTTTTCAGCCTATTAAGAGTCTTCAAACTCATTTATGACTCCCCTAAAGCCACCATTTTGGGAAGTGGCAAAATTGAAGAGTTGTAAGACTTTGGTTAAGCCATCATTTCTTTCCTTGCAAGCATTTAACTCCATTTATGGAGAAGGCAAGTGGGGAGATTTGATGGATTAGGATTTCCACTCTATTTATGACTCTTGATATTTTAGGAGGTTTTCTTACATAAGGAAGGGATTAGAGGGAGTTTTGGGTACACACCCACTCTCTACCTTTAGAGACAAATTCTTTTGTAGGAGTAAGTTTTGGAGAGAAGGAGAAGGATTGGAAGGGAAATCTCTTCACAATCAATTTTGTAATTTTCATAGCTTGGATTTGAGGTTAGTTTCCTTAGAGTAAAGATGACTTTATGTTTTTAAGAATGTATATGGCTTGAGATCCATTAATGGAGTCTTGTATGTGGTTTATGGACTACTCCATGTATTTTTTATTGAGTTCATGTTATTGTTTTAAACTTCATGGGTTTTCATGGAGTTTTTGTGTTAAGTCTTGTATGAAGTTTTGGTTTACTCAGTGTATGTTTTATTGAGTTCTTGTTTATGTTGTATTTTATTTGTGCTCATGCTTGTTTTGGGAGTCTTCAAGGCACAGTCATCCTTGGGAGGACAGAGTACCTTAGAAGGGTGATAGGTAGAGACACCAGGAGTGTAGAGTCTACAAGTGTGGAGGGATGAACATGGTTATATGGGTGCCCATGATGCCAAGCATGCCTAAAGTCATTTGGGGGAGATAAGGAGAAGTTAGATGGCTAAAGGCCATGGCTTGAACCTTGTGAAGGTTGGTTGTTTAAATTCATGTGTAGCTTAATTACAGTTTATTATGCTTTGGCTTCTCCTCCTGCACTAGTACACTATCACCCCACTTTTGGAGAAGGTTTCTTGGAGACCTTCTTCTTGTGAAACCTTGGAAGGGAATTTATTGATGAACTATTGTTGGTTTCAAAATTGTGAATACTTGTTTGTATGTTTGTCTCTCATTCATTTCTGGATCCCCTAGCTCGGGGGTGGCCTTGCAAAGGCCCAGGTTGGGAGGTGAGCCTCCATGGTCAACCGAAGATTTCTATGCAGGTTCAGTTTGAAGCTTTTGGAAGGATTGTATTGGTGTTATTATGGGAAACCACATCTGGTGGTTTTGTGATCCATCCTTATAAATGAGCTTGTTTTTAAGCCAAAAATATTTATAATGAAGTCTTGTAAAGTTGTTTTGCGTAAGAGGGCTTTGTGTAAAAGTATTCCTATTTTTGTACGTTGTAAATCAACTATGTTATAGAGATGTATTTATGTGAATACAAAAGAGAGAGATTTTTATCTATGTTGTTTAAATAATATTGATGGTTAAATCATTTTTCTGATAGAATAAAGTTGATTAGATCAAGTTCAAAGAAAAGTATGTGTTTAATAGATTAAGGTTCAAATAAGCCTTATTCCTAATTTGTTTTTGTGTTTATTCAATTTAAAGATAGTTTTATGCCATTAATGAGGAGGCAAAGTTATTTACATTTAGGGTGAAATTGTAACTAGCTTCTTTAAAAAGTCATAGAATACTTGGATTAAGTAAGCTATTATGATAGGCTTTCAATCTATTTAAATTGTAATGTTACAAAAAAAGGTTTTAAAAGGAAAGTATGACTTCAACTTCTTTAGTTAATTTAACTTGTTTTAAAGTATTATAAGCTCTTTAGTTTTTTGTTAGATTCCTATAATTTTTAGGGCATGACACTTGGTATCGGAGCTCTGGGTTCCACTCTAAGGCCTAGAGTTCACTATGCTTAGTATATTTAGTGTAATGGTAGGAATTCTCCTTTTATACCGCATTGTTCAAATATAGATTAGCAAATAAGGCTAATTCCTCCCTTATAATTAAAATTATCTAAATGCCTAATTCAACCAATCTCTTGTTATAAAAGAGACCACAAATCTGATCTCCAAGATTCCTCCCTACGATCTAAACATATATGTATACTTATTCTAGGCATTAAATTAGTGACATTTTATATAGATTTTAGTGAACAATTCATAAATAGTTAAAATCATAAACTTTTGTTATCAAAGTAAATATTTACCTTTTTACTACCTTAATGGAATCAACATTTGAGCATTCATATTTGAAAAGATTTGTTGATATATTTGATTACATATATATAATATTATATATATTCCATATATATTTAATACTATATATATA
>MU227273.1:2572759-2603605 GCA_018584345.1 Thuja plicata
CCCCCCCCCCCCTCTCCCCCCCGCCGCACGGTTTGAAAACCACCATTGTGCACACAGTGGGGTTGTTGTGTGACCCAATGTGTATAACACAGTGGGGTCGGCAGTGGCCACCACTGTGTAACACAGTGGTGCACTACTTTCCGCTGCCCCGACCTCCCCTGTCAGACCTCTTACACACGGTGGCGCGCCATCATGCGGCCTCTGCCCCGCCACCTAGCCCGGCTGCCTCTGCACTGCACTAAACCCCCTCCCCGAAACCCTCGGTCGCCGCTTGGCCCGTGCGGTTTCCCATCCGAGCTTCCCTCCCCGGTTTGCCTCTCCGCTGTGATAGGCACCGTCGAACCACCCATCCACCACTACTCTCTCTCCTCTCTGCCTCGAGCGACCATCCCGCCGTCCTGCTGCCACGTGCTCGTCATTTCCTCCTCCACTCTTTTTTCCATAGTGGCCACCATTTTGGCCGCTCCTCTCCAAGCATGGGACCCGAAACCC
Organism: Thuja plicata; assembly: GCA_018584345.1. Lineage (NCBI taxonomy): Eukaryota > Viridiplantae > Streptophyta > Pinopsida > Cupressales > Cupressaceae > Thuja > Thuja plicata. The sequence goes on from MU227273.1 coordinate 2,573,252, forward strand.
TAACCCTAGACACCATTAGGGTTTGGGAATCCTCTGGTGTGAGGAAATAATTTTATGTGAAATTATCTTTTAAGGTTGTATAAAAATAAATAGAGGAGTATATTTAGTTTTATAGATTTTGAGGAGTAAAGATGTGATTTAGATTAGATTTGATTTTGGGATTCAAATTTCATGTGGAACTTTCTAGTTGCATAATTTGACTTAGGGACTTAGAAAGAATTCTGGAAGTTTTGTTTAGTCTAAATAAATTGTTTTAATAAACTAAATGTTTATTAGATTACATTGATTAAATATTAGATTTGAAGTTTTGTTTATTCATTAAATTCATGAGTTTGAAATTTAGCTAATTAAGTTTTAAATTACTCTAAGTAAATGATTAAATCGTAGGTTTAAGGTGATTTAATTTATGGAATTAAGTCACCTTTTGGAAACAATAGTGTAATTTAATTTTATTAAAGAATTAATTTTTGTGTAAAGATTAATGAGTTTTATTAAATTAACTCATTGCTTTAAGCAACGTCTAAATATGATTAATTATCTTTAATGATCTTTTAAAGAGGGTTAATTTAGAGGGATTAATCAAGATGTTTAGTGTTATAATAATAATAATAAATGACTTAGTGTTATATAGTATAAACCTATTAGTGTTAAGAGGAGATTTGACTTGTTTAATTTACTTTAGGAATAAATTTTAGTAAGTTTTATAACTAGATTGACTATTATGCTTTAATTGTAAAGCTCAATTATTTGGTTAATACTTTTATCTCTGGGATCTTTTATTTTGTGCAAGGAAATTAAAAGGAGATTTAACTATTGAATATTATTAAAGTCAAATTGTTAGAATTAAATAGATTTTTTTAGTTTTGAACATTGTTAATTCATTTGTATTCACGATTAATCAATGTTAGATAAGAGCTTGTTTATATTATAATAAAGAGGTATAATTTTAAGGGTATAGTTGATTAAGGGAAGTAATTATGTTAATAAATTATAGTTAAACTAGAACATAAATGAACTCAATTATTTTAATATGTTAAGATTTACGATTAATGTTTATTAATAAATATGATTTAGTACGATCATTAAGGTTCATTTGATAAATTTAATTATAATTAATCATTGTTAAGTTAAATTTGAGTTGTTGATTTCAAGATTTATATCAGATTTTATGTTAAATTAATGGTCTCCTTTAATTAATTAGCTAGCCTAATTGGGAGATTAGCATAATAAGAATTAATTTGATCATGGCATGGATTTCCTTATTTGTTTCAAATATTAGCTTTAAAAGATTTAATTAAAAGATTAATTGTTAGAGTTAATAGAGTTAATCTATTTAGGACTTTATCATTATAAGTGACATTTTATGGTTAGTCTTTTAAATATTAACTAGAGGCTTTATAGATTTGACCTAAAATTAAATAGTTCCTTTTAGATTTGATTTGGGCATTTGGATAGAATTTTCAAATTTATATTAAATAGTTTTCATTGTGGACTTTAAGATTGGAATATGTTAGAAGATTTAATGGATAAATAAACATTTAAATAAAATTAGAAATGGAGTATGATTTAAATTTAAATTTATCTTATTAGTTGAGAATGATTTGGGTATAGCATATTTTATGGGATTAAATTGGTATGTAGGGATAGAAATTTTTTAACATTATATTAGCAATTAAAATTATTTAATTTGTTTAATTGAAACAATGTTATTTGATAAATAACTCTAATAACACTTTTAAGGGATTTATTATGCTTTAGAGTAGTAAGTATATTTGTTATTAAAGTTCATTGGGTTAAAAAGGAGTAAATATTGATGTTAAATGTTATATCATTTAAACCTTGAGACATATGTTTTTTTTTAGAGTGTTTTGTCATGTTCTTTAGTGCACCTTGGACGCAAGGTATCGTATAGCTTCTACTCCCTCCTTGTGGCTAAGTGTTAGTCACTATGTGTATTTGATTTGATTTATTTTGATTTTCAATTGGTTGAACTTGGAAGTAATGTGGGGCTAGCTTGAGTTTTATTTTATTTATTTTTTATTATTGTAATCATCTAGCCACCAAATCTTCTTTTATATATTTATTAGGGTTCTTATTCACATTTATTTTCCTTTTGGATTTGTATAAATTTTTTGAGATTTGAATTTGAAATTTGTGAACCTTGATTTGAGATTTCTTATGATTTTTTTCGGTGGCTAGGATGTGTATTATGTTGCTAGTCCTATGTTGTGAAATATTGTTCTCTATCATGTTTAATGTGGAACATTGATAGAATGTATAAGGGAGTAGGTTGCGAAGAACATACCATTATCATTCTTAAAATCATATTGTGCTTGAAATATGACTTATTAGTTAAGAAATGTTCAAATTAAATTAACATGCACCTTCTTATGAATATTAATATACATTGCATAAAATGATTAGCCTTGATCAATAAATCTTGAAAGGAGTATTGATACTATGAAATACAGTATAGATGAGGTCACAATTACCCTACCTCTTTGATGAAATCCAGGAAGATGTTCATGCCTAGAGGGGGAGGATGTGAGGCCTACCCTAGCACGACATAGATTAGCACTATATTTCACTTGTATGTTCTCTTGTCGAAACTGATTTTGTTATAGTTGGCCTTTTGGGATACATGTAAAACTTTATGGATTGTTGAAACCTTTACTTGTAAACAACACCTAAATATATAATCAGGGAATCTATATAATACTCTATGTTTGTGATGCATATTTCCATTTAGGACTTAGTTCTGATGGTTTAATATATTGGAATAGTATGTGGATGTAAGATGTAATGAAGATGCAAATTATTAAAGAGTGTTATATTATGCATATGGATTAGATGCAGATATTGTTTAAGTTCAAAGAATCATTGTGTAGTGCCTCATTGACCCTATCATGGAAAATGAAATGAAGTAGTGAGTGGAATAAAGTAATTTTGGCAGTGACAAGATAAGTATATTAATTTAACGCTTCAAATCGCCTAGTTAGCATATGTTTATTCCTTTCTATGCCACTTTTAGTCTCTTTAAAATGTGAATGTTAATTTAAGATTTTATGATAATTTTCATAGTGTGAATGATAATGATAAAATTGGATGGAATTAAAGGTTGAAAACCTTTTTTATGTGATTACTTTAGAACATTGCACTGTGAACTATTTACTTTGATATATGATAATAAATTCAGACAATCAAGCCTTAAGGTTTCAAAATCAATGGAGTCATTTCCATCTACTTAAAATTTTCTCTAGGATATCCAAACTATTACCTGTCATTTTATATAGATTAATATGATATTAATAAGTGTAGTACCCCTCCATATCAGTGCTTTAGTGTTGTGTGATTTTGTCATCTTAATAAGTTTTGATGTTTGTTTGATTAGACCTAAATCAAGTATTGAAATATTGTGCATGGAATTAATTAATACTAGTATTGATACTGCTATACCATAGCCTAAATATGTAATAAATAACATGATCAACTATGATTAATTAATAGTGAGGATTCTTATTGTGTTCTTGTCTTATACTTTATTTTTGTCTCATGGGGCTTATAAGATCTTATTATAGCTATTGGTTTGATGATCAAAATTATTTCAACCTTGGTACCAATAACGATCATTTTCATTTGAGTAAAATTGTTAGATAGTTATTACTTTGGTCTAGATATTAAAGAGGATGCTAGAGATAACATTAAGGTAATATTTATCCTTGTGTGCAAAAGGAAACATAGAAGATTAGAATTAAGATATGTCTTAAACATCTTGTTAGAATAGTTAGCCTCAATGTAAATTCAAATGACAATTTTAGTACTTGAAGAAACATTAATTTATAGATTATTGCTCTCACTTTCAGATGATATTAGAAATAATGATTTTGATGTAGGTATCTAAACTTTCTACCCTTATTTGAGGCAGTCAAGCCTAATTGTTTATCCCTAGATGGATAGATCATTATTGCACATGTATTTGTTATATGGAAATATCAAGTTAAACAAATATCTTTATAATTATTATAAATTACATGTATACCTTAATTAAACAAAGGAAACTTCATATTTAAGATAATACTTTAAACTTACAGTCATATCGTATGTGATCATAGAAGGTGAAATTTAGTCCTCATAACCTATAAGTATTTCCTTAATGAGAGTTAATGTTGCATTAATTATTATTTATGAAATAGAAATAGAAGAGAAGAACACAATTCTATTGTTTATCTATTTATTTTATTTCATTGATTCAAAGAATGAGTCCTTTAATAATCCTCCTTGATGAGAAACTTGAAATTCAAGGCCATTCTAAGACTTTTACTGATTAAGAGTATCATTAATTAAAATGGTTGATAATGTAAGCAATAGAGAGACTATGTCCACTAATCAAGTAATTGAAGTAAGTAGTCAAACTACTATTGCTTAGATGGAATTGGGACCTTGGTAACATGATTAATTATTGATGGCTATTGTCAATGTTAAACTCAAGATTTAATATATATAATGGTGAAATATATATATGTAAATATAGAAAATTAAATAAGATAAATAAATTTAATATATATGTAAGGATTCAATTTGACACGCATTAGTCATAGAAGATAACAGTCGTAATGACCTGCAAAGCAATTAATAAGTGGTAGGAAGTGGAACTTCTATACGTGGGAGGCATGCCTTTGACTAAATAGGTTGGCGCTTGAGTAGGATTCAGAAGAGAGAGAGAGATAGTAGGACAGCGGTGGGAGCAGGTAGAGGACACGACAGTGAGGTAAGTAGGGGGATGGGATGCCATTGGTATCTACACCCCAAAGTGTGGTCACAGATTCGAGGGAAGGTGTCAGAAGAATGGGGGATGGAGGGGAAGTGGAAAGTGGGAAGATATTGAGTTGGACCTGTTCCAACTGGTATGCTTGCCTGGTCTGTGTGCTCTCATATGCATGCATTCGGTTTCTTTTCTAGAGTGGGGAATATCGATGCCTAGAAATTTTTAACGAATGGGGGAACGAAATCTAAATGGGGGTAATCCAATTGAGCAAGGCGGATTGGTAATAAGAGATGACATTTTAGAAAATGGGAGAATCATAGATTGCAGCATAAATAAAGAAAGGCGTCAAAAGACCTCGTAGTCGCAGAAACGGTATGAAGCTCAATCTATTTTTGTTTTAGAGTATCGATTTTAGGTTATATCCCACCAATTATTTCTTACCACCACAAATATTTTCTTGAGAAGATTTACCATGAAATGTGGGTTGCCTTTTGATACTAACCGATAGTGATTCTAGCCGTATGGGAAAACCCTTCCAATATTTTTTTCTGTAGAGATCTAGTGATTTCATTCTTTTTTTAATGGAGTCCCTTCTCTTTTCTTACATGCGGTGGTGTGGAAAGATTGCAATACCAAGTTGATATATTACCCGAGAATTTTAGAGTGAAGGTTATCTTAAATGTATTTGTGAGTTTTGATTCTAGGTTTTAATACTATATTTTTATTTTGGTCTTCTTAGAATGCACACATAACAGTCGATGGTGTAATAAACTGGAGAACTACAAAATTTCCAAATCCATGTATTGTGCTAACTTTTTTTTCAGAACTAAAAGTGTTAGTATGTCGTCTTATTTGCTTGGAAATTTTTTTTAAAGTTGTGATATTGCTATCAGGATTTTTTTTATAGGAAGTATTTTAGTGTTCATCCTCACTAATAAATTGATTTAACTTCTTTCAACTTATTTCTTTTAGTTAATAGTGTCAATGTAGATATAGGACTTTAATAAAATCACTTCATTTATTATTATGATAAAGAACATATCTAGTAGGGATTAATTATCCAACCATAGGAATTAAATGAGTTATTTCCTAACTATGATGTGGACACTAGAAATAGTGCAACAATTAGATTGAATTAATGAATGTTGTCTCATTGTTCAAAAAGATCAATGAAAATTTTAATTATTTATGTTATACTTAGTTGTTATTTTGATTATTACAAAGAGGTGTAACTTATATTTACGAACGTAGACACGTGGGTCACAACAAGATCAATTGTTTAGAATTGTATATTGATAATTCAAGAAATTTGGTGATGATTTCTTATGTTTAAACCTTTAGATTTGTTATCTATAAAATATCGACCAAGCGATTATAAGTATAGTATAACTATTTTTGTTACAACATGAAATGTTAGGTTGTTTAGAATTAGACCTTTGTGTATAAGCTAAATCATATATTCATGTTTCCTTTCTAATCATTTAAACTTTTAGATTGAATATGTATGTCGATATGTATAGACGAAAGAAATGGTTTCAACTTAAGAATACTATACTTCATTTCATTTCAAATATGCACGCACACATTTCAAAATACATTCTCACCCTAGCGGTCACTATATTATTGATACAAAATATATAATTAATGTTAAAGTATTTCTCTTCTATTATATATTTATTTAGTACAAATGAGATATCAAGTAATTTTAGAATAAACCATATTGACAATGAGAGTAGTCATTTGTTTTGAAAGTTTCTTTTCACTTTATTGAAATGGTATTTGAATTGTGGACCTAATACGATCTATAAGCAAGTCGATCTCCTGACCTATCTTGTTGTCTATAGAATGAACAATGTAGATCCTATATCAAAATTCTCTTGATATATTATCATAAATTATCTCAAATTTATATCTTGTTAATTTGGTATTCAAGTGAAATATATTAGCATTCATGCATACTCCCTAACATATACCACAATTGATTTCTAAAGTGATTTGTACCCCACTAGGACATACCTAGTGTGAATTGGGTTAAGTTTTGTAAAGCCGAACTATGATGTCTCTGCGAGTTACGTAGGCAAGGCCATCTACGATGAGCTACTGAGGCATTAGGTCTGGCCCTTAGGTCTTGTTCTTTTGAGTTATTCCTTTAATTCCCCCCCCCCCCTTCCCAATTTTTTTCGTTTGCATCTCTTTACGAAACTAGTTTTAAATATCTCATAGTTTATTTAACTAAGTCATTGATGTAGCTTATCTTACAATCATGTATATAATCAGAAATGAATTTAACATCATGCATCTAGTTGTGTAGCAATATATAAAGATGCAGGAAATGGAGAGGCAAGGAGAATATGATACACATGCAAGGAAGACAAAACTCAGGTATGCAACATCTTCTTATGATTTTTCATTTGAATACTATGAAAGGATATTGTTTAAAGTTTCTCCATTTCCTCCTTGTGTTATTGTTAAATATTATAATTAGTAGAATCATGAATTGTTGATATAGTTAAAATGGTATGTTATATTTAAATTAAAAAAAAAAAAAAAAAGTTGTTTCATTTTTGGGTGTAAATTTTGGGCATTACACATTGATGCATATATAAGTGAATGTATGTTCTACTTGCATTATGTATTATTCTATGCTTAAAGTATAGATATATTGGACCTACTGATGTGTGTAATGAGTGTGCAGGAAAGAATGACCATGAAACTAATCGGGGATTCAGGAATGGACCTATGTGAAAACCATGATGCTAAGGTCTTGTCTATAAAGAGAGACATGGACCTCGTTGTATTGTATTTTTGTTCGTAAAAGTGTGGTGTATGATTGTAATTTATTTAATTAAGTAAATGTGTAATAAGTCATGCTCATGTGAAATTGTTGTGTCACTTGACACATGTACACTCTATGTGTTGGCTTGGCTAGTGAATGTGACTAGCATAGGCTTAACTTTACCCAGGAGTTACCTAGTATAGTCCCTATGCTTACTCTAAGGTTTAGGAAGATAAGATTGAGATAAGATTGAGTCAAGGGAAATAAGGATGAGTCAAGAGAGATTATATTGAGTCTTGAGAGTTGGAACTCGTGAGTTAACCTTGGGTGAAGTTTAGGAGGGTCATTTGGACTCCTAGGGACTAACTAGGGTCAAATATAACTACCCCACTTGGTACCTTAGGGGTTAGGGGTCATTTTTATCCCATTAAGAATCTTCAAACTCATTTATGACTCCCCTAAAGTCACCATTTTGGTATGTGGCGAAATTGAAGAGTTGTAAGACTTTGGTTAAGCCATCATTTCTTTCCTTGCAAGCATTTAACTCCATTTATGGAGAAGGCAAGTGGGGAGAGTTGATAGATTAGGGTTTCCCCTCCATTTATGACTCCTGATATTTTAGGAGGTTTTCTTATATAAGGAAGGGATTAGAGGGATTTTTGGGTACACACCCACTCTCTACCTTCAGAGACAAATTCTTTTGTAGGAATAAGTTTTGGAGAGAAGGAGAAGGATTGGATGGGAAATCTCTTCACAATCAATTTTATAATTTCTATAGCTTGGATTTGAGGTTAGTTTCCTTAGAGTAAAGATGACTTTATGTTTTTAATCATGTATATGGCTTGAGATCCATTAATGGAGTCTTGTATGCATTTTATGGACTACTCCATGTATGTTTTATTGAGTTCATGTTATTGCTTTCAACTTCATGGGTTTTCATGGAGTTTTTGTGTTAAGTCTTGTATGAAGTTTTGGTTTACTCAATGTATATTTTATTGAGTTCTTGTTTATATTGTATTTTATTTGTGATCATACTTGTTTTGGGAGTCTTCAAGGCACACTCATCCTTGGGAAGACAGATTACCTTAGAAGGGTGATAGGTCGAGACACCAGGAGTGTAGAGTCTCCAAGTGTGGAGGGATGAACATGGGTATATGGGTGCCCATGATGCCAAACATGCTTAAAGTAATTTGGGGGAGATAAGGAGAAGTTAGATGGCTAAAGGTCATGGCTTGAACCTTGTGAAGGTTGGTTTTTTAAATTCATGTGTGACTTAATTACAGTTTATTATTCTTTGTCTTCTCCTCCTGCGCTAGTACACTATCACCCCACTTTTGGAGAAGGTTTCTTGGAGACTTTCTTCTTGTGAAACCTTGGAAGGGAATTTCTTGATGAACTATTGTTGGTTTCAAAATTGTGAATACTTGTTTGTATGTTTGTCTCCCATTCATTTTTGGATCCCCTAGCTCGAGGGTGGCCTTGCAAAGGCCTAGGTTGGGAAGTGAGCCTCCATGGTCAACCGAAGATTTCTATGCAGGTTCAGTTTGAAGCTTTTGGAAGGCTTGTATTGGTGTTCTTATGGGAAACCACATCTGGTGGTCTTGTGATCCATCCTTATAAATGAGCTTGTTTTTAAACCAAAAATATTCATTATGAAGTCTTGTAAAGTTGTTTTGAGTAAGAGGGCTTTGTGTAAAAGTATTCCTATTTTTTTAAGTTGTAAATCAACTATGTTATAGAGAGGTTATTATGTGAATACAAAAGAGAGAGATTTTTATCTATGTTGTTTAAATAATATTGATGGTTAAATCATTTTTCTGATAGAATAAATTTGATTAGATCAAGTCCAAAGAAAAGTATGTGTTTAATAGATTAAGGTTCAAATAAGCCTTATTCCTAATTTATGTTTGTGTTTATTCAATTTAAAGATAGTTTTATGTCATTAATGAGGAGGCAAAGTTATTTACATTTAGGGTGAAATTGTAACTATCTTCTTTAAAAAGTCATAGAATACTTGGATTAAGTAAGTTATTATGATAAGTTTTCAATCTATTTAAATTGTAATGTTGCAAAAAAAGGGGTTTTAAAAGGAAAGTATGACTTCACTCCTTTAGTTAATTTAACTTGTTTTAAAGTATTATAAGCTCTTTAGTTTTTGGTTAGATTCCTATAATTTTTAGTGCATGACAGTTTCAACTAAAAGGTAAAAAGGGCTTAGAGAGAAAATGACAAAGGAGAATGTGAAAATGAAATGGTAAAAGGTAAAGTTGAGCCTATATAGGCCTAATTTTTAACCTTTTGGAGGGTATTTTTACCTATTTCATCAAAATGGAGCCTTTTCATGACAAATTTTTTTACCGGGGCATTTTAAATTCAAATTTCATATTGGAAAACAAATTAAAATCATAATTTTCACTAAAAATTTGAATTTTTTTGAAAATCATCAAAATTGATCGAAACCATATCGATTCATTTCCCGAGGGGGCATACGATCACTAGGTCGCGAAATCAATGAATTTGGGGCACCTTTTAAAATCGGGGTCATTGAATGTCAAAAATTCAAAATCATCATGGGGGCATCGAAATCAGGGATTCATATCAAAGTTTTATCATCATAAAAATGTCATCATATCATCACATTGATCAAATCTACATCTTGACATCGAATTGGACATCAAATCATTACAATGGGACATCAGATATTATTTAAACCATCATGCTTCACACATTGCTTCAAAGAGGGGCAATTGTATACACCTAAAAATGGTCAAATCTAGTCAAAGAAAACAATTGATTAATATCAAGCTATTTGGATTAATTAAACATCAAAAATCAAATAACTATGTAATTAACTTTATAGTTCATTTAAAATAATTAAATCCAACCCATTCAATATTCATATGTGGATAATTAATTAATTATTTTAAATTAATTATTCCTAAAATCTCTCAACAACCACTACAAGACAAAAATCATTCAACCAATGAGAGAAGAGGAAAATGTGCACATGGATCACAAATAGGCTTTGCTATCTTGACCTTTCATTTTTTAGAATCAATCTTGTCCCTTCAAATTGGACACCTCTACAAAAACAAATCAACATTGTACCTTGATCATGGTTAACTCAACTCACATCTAACTCACGCCTCTACACCTTGGAAAACCCTATAAATAGGATGCATCTTTAGTGTAATCCAAATCCATCTTCATAGAAAGTGCACTATATGCAAATAACATTGAGAGTAGAAAAAATTGAGTTCATTTTAGCTTTGAATATTGCATAGTGACGTCATAATGAAGAATTTTCATGAGGTTTTGAATGAATTTGAGCATGTAAACTAGTTTCATTTACATCATTTAGCTTTTTTTTGCATCAATCTTTGCATCTTAAATCATAATTGTATCCTTCTTTGCATATTCGCATTCTAGGATTTGTCACTTGAGGATGCTTTGCTATTGAGAGAAATATTTAAGTCCTTTTAGTTAGAGATCCATGAAATGCTCTCAATCCTTTCAATTTGAATTTTTTAATTAGAATAAATCTATTACTTTCAAGTTGATATTTGATTGAATTAATGTTTCATGAAGGTTTGTAAGCATATTACACACACAATAACTTAAATAAATTTTTGAATTGGAAATAAAATATTAATTGATTAAAAAATGAATAAAAATGCTTAAATAATATTTCTATTATTTATCCTACAAATTATAGCTACATTTAAATTATAAATTCAGCTGAAAGTTTTATAATAGATGTTGAAAATCAATTGATACATGTATTACGAACTAATCTTAACTAAATAATTGAATGTTGAATTACAACACATAGTTGCAATGTACTTCAAGTGGGTCCTTTCTAGGGGTATACACGCTTGTTTACATAATATCAACAATCAACAACCAATGCTTGATGTAAATATCTTCACATAAATAGATATGAAACTTTGAAAAGAGAAAAATGCAAAATATTTGGTAACTTACATTCCATTGTTTTTGCAATGTATATGAATTGGATTTTTTAATCAACTCAAACTTTTCAATTCACTTGTCACTCATCCATATTAAGAAAGGAAATGGTTATTATTTTAAAAGAACAAAAGGAATAAAGTCCTAACACAACATTTCTAGTATAAAATAGAAAATTTGACCATGGAGACATGAATGGATAAGTACTAAAATCATATAACATAAAAAAGTTGACTAGTGGTGTTATAATGGCTTTCTTCTATGCTTGGGCGTGTGTGTTCTATTATGAGCCGAAGTACAGAGAGTGGGTAACCGATGACAGGGGGCTGTGATCAGTCGGTGGGGGATTGCATCAAGGTGGTGGGGGGTAAGTCCTATGAGGGAAATGTCTAAATATGCAACTAAAACGTAAATCTTACCAAGGGGGACACTTAGTTTTTTTTCACTTTTTTGAAACTTTCCTTATGCATTTTACGTTTTAGTTGCACATTTAGCCAATACCATCCTATGAGTGGGGGGTGGTCCTACCTATCTATGTGATAAGTGGATGAGATACTTCAAACACTTGTGATGGATGGTCGATGAGGAAAATTCATTTCATTCCCTGACGTGTCTCGGGGCACAGTGATATTACCTTTTGGGTGGGCATTAATTACAGTACAAAATTCCTTGATTCAATAGTCATTTGTTGGCAACACAGATCTAATTCAACTACTTGATCTCCCTTGGGCATGATTTTATCAACCCTAGCTTGATACACGTTGATGTAGACCCACACTTTCTTTTTGATATGCGTGCTTATTCTTCTCATTTGTTGTAGATCCTTGGCTACAAGAACTCCCATGCTACCTATCGGTCATCAACTTGTCTTCCCTCCCTTTTTCTTAGAATAAGTTAGTCTTTTATTAAAAAAAAAAAAAACCCCATTCATCATGGTCTATCATAACATTCCATCACATTTTAGGCTTCAGCCTTTAGTCTGCATGGTGGGTAGCGGAGGCTTGAGGTCGTGGGTCACCCCCATGGTATTGGGTTTGAAGCTCCCTCTGGGTTTTCCTGGTGAGGTCAGAGTGCGGGCCGACAATCTCACCTCAGGGATTAGTCTCTCCCTAGCTCGCACAGGTACCCAAGATATAGGTTGTTGGGTGTTGGGCTAGGTCGTGAGGATTCCTCCTCGAATTCCAAAAAAAAACATTCCATCACATTTTAGTTAATAACCATGAATACATGAAAATATTTATCAAAACATTAGCAATGTATGATTTAGTTATTTTTCTTTAACATAAAATTTGAATTTGTGATAGAAACGTATGAAAGTTTAAAAACTCTTAGGAAACAATAAGACAAAAATAGCATCTAGAGGATCATTTGAGAGCTCATCAATTATGTGGCAATATAAAACTTTTTATGAAATAATTGAAGAGGATCACACACTATAGTATTTCTATGCAACAATAAAACCTTGTCAAATGACATCTAAATATTTATTGCATAACAATTATAATCTATTATACAACAATTGTAAATTGGAAAGGTAATGATATACAAGCTTATTTCACATCAACTAGTGGACAAATTAGGATTGATTCAAATATTGTTTTCTTCCCCTCCTAGAAAGGAGTGATTTCATCCATTGAGATCCCATGCTAATAAATTCCTCAACTTCTAAATGTTCTCCTAGATGTGGTCTCTCCTAGTTGTTGCAATCACAGATCAAAGAGGGAAGCCAATACCTTTCAGTGCATTAGAGGTGTTTTGTTTTTTTATTGTTAATTTTACCAAATCTTTTTTTCTTTAACTATTGAAAGTTAGGAATAAATTTTATCTTTATTACCCATAGGAAATTTTCTATAGAGACTTGATTTCATGAATTAATTTATTTCCTTGTTTTTATTAGTCCTCTCTTTAACACTTTTTGAAATCTGAGTTGGGTAAAATAATTTCCCTTCCACAGTTTCTCATATAGGGTTTTTAAGTAATTACTAAAATATTTCCAATTAATCATTTTCCCTTACTTTTTATTCATCCTCCGTTGATATTTTAGTGTTGTAAATTGTATCATCATACAATTATATGCTCACTGAGCCATCACTTTGGTGCTCCTGATTTTGCACCTCCCATATTTGACTGGTCTTTTCTCATTCTATGGTATGACATTGCTAGAATAATGCCTTTATATTTCCTCGCCTCTATTCCATCCCTCTAGGACTTAAATAGAGTAACTATTGCATTATGGAACTAGGTACTGTACTACCCTTGAACTAAAACATTAAGTGTCAGTGTTGAACCAAAAAGGGCCCATTTTTTAATATGTTAACAGTTGGATGTTGGTAAGGGGGAAAAAATTATCCATGTTGGGCTGCCTTTGGGTTTCAAACATTTCCTTAGGTTCATTGTAAAAGGAGGCCTCCCCCTCCCCAATTGAAAAACACCAAAAATCCACACATCAAGTATTCATCATATTTCTTTGAGAAAGAACTCCAGTCATTTCAAGTCAGAAAAGAAGAAGATTCAAGCATTGAAGAAGTCTACCACTGAAGATGGCATCAATGATCAAGTTCATATGTTTCCTCCATGATTGAAGACATAAATGAGATCCCTTTCTAACATCATCTACCTTTCACAAAGGCTTCAAGACAAGGATAATTCATTGGAGAAGGTATATCATTGTGATTCAACATTCTTTACTTTAAAATTGAGGTTTATATACGATATTCTCGTTATAGGGAAGTTTGAATCCTCTCATGGCTTGATTGAGGAAAGCCCCTATATAACACAAAATACATTTTTCTATCTCTCATGTGTGCATGTTCATAGATTCAAATATGAAGTGTTGCAAATCTATAGAAGGTGGACTGCGATAAAAATATTCAAATCCTAAAAAAGTGATTGGGACACTTCAAACTTTCACACATGGTCTGTGGTTAGTGAACTAGTCCAACACTTTTTTAGATATTTCTCAAAGGAATCCTAAAAGTGACATTTTGGTTCTGGTTCCAAGGAATATATAATTTTTGGACATACTAGGATGATGGCTCTAAGTGGATAAGTATTTCTATTTTGGGCCCAAAGTTCAGTGACAGGTTCCTCTCTGATTCTTCTCTCCAAATCTATGTTCAGTATTGTTTTATTATACTTTTAGCTCTCTTTTTATGTTGACTAATGTGCATTCTCATATCTTTTACCTAGTATTTATTGTATCAAATCAATTCATATCAATAAATAAGTAAAAATGGGAGAGTATCATTCCAAATCACTTAGCATCTAGCTCTTGCCTATCTTAGTTGGTTTGAGGTTGGATCAAGCATCGATATCCCCTAATGAGAAATTTTATGCAAGTGGGTTTTGATCGCCATGTTGAATGATTAGACCACTTACCCTACTTTCACCTTCATTTAATTGTGGTGAACCCAACGTAGTGTGATCTTTATTTGTAATTTAGATTTAAGTTTCATTGCATTTCTCTTATATTTTGAGTTCTTAAATATATGGTCAAGTGATCATTTCGTTGCAATTTTAGATTGATTAATCACTTGGTTCATTATATTTCTTTGCAATTATAATAAGAGAATAAATCACTTATCTTGGCCTTATCTTTATTGTGTATGAGCTTCATTACTCATTGTCTTGCATCCAACATCCCAGTGAAAAGAAGTTATAGACTTATGACTCCCCAAGGTTTACATTGTAAATATATTAAGCCTGAGTTGACTAAATTATTCTGTAGGATCTCAAGGGTGAATCCTCTTCCTTTAATCCAACACCTACTATGCAAGTATAATTGTTGAGAATCCCTCTCCTAACACTTCTCATGATGATGATAACTCTTCTACTTGTTAGTATGTTTGAGTATTGTACCTAGCATGTTATTATCTTAGGTCCTAGACACACGTTACTTAAGTTTAATTAGCGACCACATAGGAAGATTCACCTTAACTAGGATTTACACCTTTGGGGGACTTATAACTTCATCATATTTTCACCTTTGGAGGGTAATCCACATTTAGTAGAATTGTTTTCACAATCACCTTTATACCTTGGAGGGTGATCCATGTTTAGTGGAGGTGTTGCACAATCACCTTTCCACCTTGGAGGGTGATACACCTTCAGTGGACATGTGACATTTTCACTTTTCCACCTCTAAAGGGTGATCCACATTTAACAGATGTATCACACTATCACTTTACATTGTCTATCATAATATTCCATCACATTTTAGTCAATAACCATGAATACATGAAAAATTTTATCAAAACATTAGCAATGTATGATTTAGTTCTTTTTCTTTAACATGAAATTTGAAGTTGTGATAGAAATGTATGCAAGTTTGAAAATAATTAGGAAATAACAAGACAAAAATAGCAACTAGATGATAATTTGAGAGCTCATCAATTGTGTGGCAATATAAAACTTGTTATGAAATAATTGAAGAGGATCACACACTATAGGATTCCTATGAAACAATAAAACCTTGTCAAATGACATATAAATATTTATTACACAAAAATGATAATCTATTATACAACAATTGTAAATTGGAAAGGTAATGATATACAAGCTTATTTCACATCAAATAGTGAACAAATTAGGATTGGTTCAAATATTGCTTTCTTCCCCTCCTAGAGAGGAGCAATTTCATCCATAGAGATCCCATGCTAATAAATTCCTCAACTTCTAAATGTTCTCCTAGATTTGGTCTCTCCTAGTTGTTTCATGCACAGATCAAAGAGGGAAGCCAATACCTTTCAGTATATTAGAGGTGTTTTGTTTTTTTATTGTTAATTTTACCAAAGATTTTTTTCTTTCAACCCTTGAAATTTTGTATAGAGACTTGATTTCATGAATTAATTTATGTCCTTGTTTTTCTTAAAGTCCTCTCTTTAATACTTTTTAAAATCTGTGAGTTGGGTAAAATAATTTACCTTCCACAATTTCTCATATAGGGTTTTTAAGTAATTACTAAAATATTTCCAATTGATCATTTCCTCTTGTTATTCATCCTCCATTGATATTTTATTGTTGTGAATTGTATCATCATACAATTATATGCCCACCTAGCCATCACTTTGGTGCTCCTGATTTTGTACCTCCCTGATTTGACTGATCTTTTCTCATCCTATGGTCTGACATTGCTAGAATAATGCCTTTCTATTTCCCCGCATCTATTCCATCCCTCTAGGACTGGACTAGGGTAACTAGTGCCTAGTACTAGTGCATTATGGCACTAGGCACTGTAGTACCCTTGAATACATTAAAATATTAATTCAGTGAATTTAATCTATTATATTGCATTCTTGGTGATAACATAATTTATTCTTTTCATATTGATTCAGAATCGCTAACCCATCCTCTTTTCCACTTCATCGGGTTGTCTCTGAAGGATCCCTATAGATAGTGGGGCCCTTCCCAATCAATTAATCTTGTCGCTTCACCTCCTCCCCCTTGGGTTTGGGGGGTCCATCCATAGTTCCTAGTAAGTAAGTGCCCTAGCTAACATCACCAATCCTTCTATCTCTCTCTATCGTTGCCACAAAATATATGAATGAGTTGACTTAGCACGACACAATTTATTCTTGTCATAATGCTTCTCTATTATTATTGTGATTTCCACTAGGCCTCTCCAACATGGTATTAAATCCCATTGAGTTCTTTTGGATAGTTTTTTAAGAGATTTAAGAGAAATTTTGGGTGAGGGTGGGGGTCCTCTTTGTGGCTTTGCATTCCAAGTCAAGTTTGAAGCTTTTTGGTGCATATATGAGGTTGTCATCATGTTTATGAGGTCCATATTGATATCTTCTTTGACATACTCACCAACATGAAGGTAGAACATGAATGCACATACCACCTCTCTTAAAAGAAACCAATTTCAAGAGATCAATACCCCCAGGGTCTCTGTAGTTGGGTCACAAAGATGTTGGATAGCTAAGTGTAAAAATGGCTCAGTAAGATAAAAGGCTCCTCTAGGTGGAATAAGATTTAAATTTAAAGAGGACCGATCAATATCCACACATTCGTCAAATGGAGTTGTTTATTCTTAAATTAAAGGGTCTTATTCTTGGTATGGAATGTTGGTGTGAAATCTAAGGTTCCCCAATCATCATCTTGAAGAGTTGATGGTCCACCTATTTTCATTGGAGGAAGAAGTGAAGAAGGAAATGGAGATTAAATAGAGTCAATTTTATTAGGATCATTATGATCTAAAGTTGGGTTTGTAGAAAGGAATTCATCAAGGATATTATCCTCTTGAGTATTTTTGTAGGTGTATGGTACTGCATGATAATCTGGTTTCATAGAACTTTGTACAACAATCCTTGATTTATTTTGAGGGGTATATTTAATGGTATTGAATTGATTGTGTTCATTAAGCTCAAAGGATTCCTTAGAAAAATAAAAAGCATCAATGATGGTATCTTCTACTTCTAAGGTGTGTTTAGGAGAAGAACAAACATAGCTCATCAAGGACTCATCTATAGAAGGGATGTCAATGGAACTCATAGAAAGTGGGTTATCATTAGGATAAATAGTCATGTTATCATCCTTTTGCACAAAATTATCCTTATAAGGAAGATATATTATATATAAAAAATCATTATTTTTATTGAGGGCCTCTTTGGTAAGAGGGAGATATTTACAATGAATGGTGGGAATCACAATGTTGGAATCAATTTTTGGAGGGTGAACATTATAGGAAGGAAGAACTAAATTGTCATCATATGCATGAAATGGGACATCTTGGAAAACTTGAAGAAAACTTGAAATTGAACAAGAAAATGAAGATAACAATTCTATTGAAAATGAAATGCAATAACTAGAGATGAAATATCTTTGTTTTTGTATTTTTTGGACAAAATGCAATGTAATGCAATCTAAGAATAAACTAGATCTATGATGCAATTTTTTTATTTTCCACAATACAAATATATTGAATGAAACAATGCAATTAGAAGAAGAAGAAGAAGAAGAAGAAGAAGATCTATGGAAGTAAAGGCCTTGAATGCATGATGGAAATGATAGAATGAAGACTTGAAATTCTTTATGGCTTCCTTGCACTTGAATGCTTGATGGGATTGAATGCTTGATAATGGATCTCTTTAATGAATGCTTGATTGCACTTGAATTCCTTGGATGCACAATAATATGCTTGATAATTCTTGCATGAAGATGAGATGTAAAAATGAGAGGAAGAGATCTCCTTTTATAGACATTTAGGGGATTATATTCTGCAAGGCTGACCTCGATTAAGAACCTAGGAGAAACAACCTTGCATAGGGCCTAGAGCCCAATAAATGAAAAATCCCTAGGACAACGTCGATCCAAGTCGACCTTGTCTAGGCAGGCTTTTTCAAAACCAACCCAGGACCTAGGGTTGTGTGCTAAAAGGGAGATCTAAAAGCCTTTATTTTTCAGGAAATCAAGGCCAATCCCAAAGTATAAAATGCATGTAAAATTACCTAGGAGGGAAATAAATTATGAATGGATGGAAAATTGTAAAATATGCATAGAAATTGAAGCCAACCTCAAGTTTGAAGGAGGACCTATATCTAAATTAATTATGCATTTAAGTGCAATATGAAGTCCTACCATGAGAAACACACTAAAGTGGGCTAGAAATGGTCCCAAAATGAGCACAAATTAAATGATGACTTTTTAGGATGGTACACTATCAATGCAAGAAAGAAATTGCATTTAAAGCTAATAAATCAGTGAAAGAAGAGGAATATGATGAAGAAGACTTTAATGAGATTAAGGAAAACTTTGTGAGAAGAATGAAGAAGGGAAACAAAAATTACAAAGGTAAGTTGTCCTTTAAATGTTTCATTTGTTGAAAGATGGGTCATTATGCTTCTAGATGTTGATAAATGTTTGTTCTTGACTTTAAAGAATGAATCTTTTTTTGCTAACCCTGGAAAAATTGTAAAGGAAAAATCTCTAGAAGAGGATACTAAAATTGTAGACATAGTGGCTTATGCTTCTCATGTTAGAAGAGATAAGGATGAATGACTTATTGACAAAGGATGTTCAAATCAAATGATTGGTGACAAGCGTAAGTTTGTGAAGCTTGGAAAATATGATGGAGGTGTTGTTAGATTTGGAGATGATCAAATGACAAAGATAATTGGAATAAGTTCAATCAGTTTTAATAGCAAGCATAAAATTGACAATGTTTAGTATGTTAAAGGCTTAAATCATAATATTTTGAGTGTTGGTCAAATGTGTGGGAATGGATATAATCTTGTTTTTTAGGATGATGGTTGTGAGATAAGGAAAAGATCAAGAACAATGATTGGTATTTGAAAGATGATAGATGAAAATGTTTATCAATTGAATACTGCTAGTGGATATTGTCTGATGATTCATGTCAATGAGAGTTGGCTATGGTATCGAAGGATGTGTCACATTAATTTTGATAATTTGGTAAGGATTAGTTCACTTCAAGTTGTGAGAGATATGGTAAAGCTTACAAAGCCTGATAATAATGTTTACACAGAATGTCAAGTTGGGAAACAAACAAGGAGGACTTTTAAACTTAAAAAATGATCTTCTACTAGACTGTTGGAATTAGTGCACATTGATCTTTGTAGTAAAAAAAAAACAACAATCCAACAAGGTGATAGATACTTTATGATTTTAATTGATGATTAATCTAGAATGACTTGGGTTACTTTCTTGAAGGAAAAATCAATAGCTCTAGAAAATTTTAAGACATTCAAGGTTGTGGTTGAGAATGACATAGATAGAATAAACAAATGCTTAAGATATGATAGAGGAGGATAATTTACTTCTGAAGAGTTTAATATTTTCTATGAGAATCATCGGATAAAAAACACATGTTTGCTCCTAGAACACCACATAATAATGGTGTAGTTGAAATAAAGAACATAACAATTCAATAAGTTGCTACAACAACAATCAAGGAAGAAAATCCATCAGAAATCTATTGGAAAGAGGAAATACAGACTATAATACACATTCTTAACAGAGTACAAATCAAAATAAAATTTATAAAGACATCTTATGAGTTATGGTATGGAAGAACCCTTTCTGTGAAATATTTTAGAGTATTTGGAAGTAAGTGTTATATTTGAAGAGGTGAAGAAAACTTGGGTAAGTTTGATACCAGAGACGATGAAGGCATATTCCTTGGATACTCTAATAAAATTAAAGCTTACAAATGTTACAACAAGAGACTGAGAAGGATAGTTCAAAGCACAAATGTGAAGGTTGATGAAGACATTCTGAAGATTATAGAAGTAGAAGTTGGATATGAATCAAATGAGTCATCCGGTAAAGAAAAAGAAGAGAATACTTAAGAAACAGTGTCATACAATGATAGAGAAGATTCTCCAACAAGTGTTCCTAAAACTCTATAATATCCCTTTCTAGATTTAACCCAATTTTCCTCTAATTAAAATGACATTTTGTGAAAGGTTTTACATTTTGCCTTTGATGCATTATGACAAGCAATTTGTCTCCTTATACTACTAATTTGTATTTAACTTGATGCTAAAGAGTTTTCTTATCAATATATGATTTTGGTAGGAATTAAACCATCTCACTCATTCTCATAATTCTCTCACAGACATACCAAAACAATGTTGATCCAAATAAAGAACAATTATTAGACCAAAATCAATAGTGCAGGAATCAAAGGAAGGAATTGAACATGCACACATATAATGAAATGATTCTCCTTGGAAATATAGATTAATCTTTGACCTTATTATTGCACACCTTCCACTTTAGCAAAGAATTGTTACCATTAAAATTTTGATAATGAATATACTCTCGTTCTTCCTCATAATATTATGCTCATTTACCAGAGAACTACTACAAGAAAATATGCTTCAAACTGTAAATAGGTGATGTCAGAGAGTTAGTTTCTTGTATCCGAGCATCCCACTAATATTTGTCCATTTCTACAATAATACAATCACCTAGATGAAATACTTCAAAGTTTCAAATAGTTCTGGATTGATTGTGTTGACCTATTGCACCCATCTTGAGTTTTCAGTGATACAAGAGAAATGTTCCTATCAATAATTTTGCCCCAAATTCTTTCCTCAAGATCCAAAGAGTATGAGTTGTTGGTCTAGACCATAAATATGGAGTTGAGTAATGATTGGAACCCCCATTAATGCCTATATGTCAAATGTATTAATCACCTGGAAAGGAATCACTCTTTCAAGGTACTGATATAGGTAATAGTCTTCGACATGGACCCTTTGGCTCCTTAGACTTCAATTATCTTCAAAGAATAGGTTGTAAGTCTTCCTAGTAGATGTTTTGTACCAATGTTAATAGTAATTTCATTTTTCCTAGTTTTCATTCATGCCAAAGTTATGCACAAAGAACATAGAGTATTGTTGAAATATACTTGTTCGATGATCATTTTATGTCTCTGCCTGGTTTTTGTTCGATGAATTCCCCATATATATTATTCATGGAACATAGTCTTCCACCCCATAGATATTAGAGGTTATTTTTCTTCTCTTCCATCAGGGTATAAAGGATTATTCTTCTCCATGCCCAAATAGCCTGATAGAAATCTTCTATTTATACCTTCATGGAAGTGTCTATTCACAGTTGAATTCTCTTGATCAAAACCTTTCATTAATCGCTTCTTATAAACTGTCAGTTAGCATGGTATTTAATATATATTATATTATTATATGATATTATATGTTATATTAAAATAATGATAATATTTGATATATTATATTAATTTATTAAATATAGTTACAATATTTAATATTAATAAACTATTATATATAATTAATTAATTCTAGTAAATTTAGATGTTAAATATTTATAGATTATAAATTCATTATAATATATTTACCATTTATTATACTATTATATATAATTATTATTTATTCATTTATTTTTATTATTATTTACTCTTATTAGATCATATTTCAGAAAGGGGACATCACAAACTCCTAGGTATGTGCAAAAGAATCATTTAGAGAAACATATCATTAGAGACAAGAATAGAGGTTTCATCACAAGAAGTAAAGTTGTTGAAGAATAGGTAAACTTATGCTTAATTTCAGAAAAAGAACCGAAGACTGTGAAAGAAGCTTGCAATGATCAATATTGGATGAAAGATATGAAAGAATAATTGGATTAGATTGTGAAGAATCAGACTTGGGAACCAGTCCCAAGGCTAGCTAACAGGAATGTAATAGGTATTAAATGGGTTTTATGAAACAAATTGGATGAAGATGGACACATAGTGAGGAATAGGGCAATAATTATATGTAAAGGCTATACATAGACAGAAGGAATTAATTTTGAGGAGACTTATGCTCTTGTAGCAAGAATGGAGACAATCATAAGTTTTCTAGCATTTGCAACACATAAAGACTCCTAGTTTTATCATATGGATGTGAAATCTACAGTCGTAAATGGAGAGTTGAAAGAAGTGGACATAGAGAAACCAGAAGGTTACAATCTATCAGAGGTTCCAGATATGGTATGCAAACTGAATAAGACATTGTATGGAATGAAACAAGATCCCATAGCTCTTGGTATGTGAGGCTTGATAGGTATTTATTGAAGCAAGGATTTCAAAAAGGTATTATTGATAGTAATCTCTACTTTAAGGTTGAATAAAATGAAATACTAATTGTATTTGTTTATGTGGATGATATAATTTTTGGAGGAGATAATGATATGTGTAAGAAGTTTGTTGATAAGATACAAGAAGCATTTGAGATGTCTATGATTGTGGAAATGAATTTCTTTCTTGTTTTTCAATTCAATAAAAAAAGTGAAGGTATCTTTATTCACAATCAGGTATGTTAAAGAAATGTTGAGGAAATTTGGAATGGAAAATGCTAAACCGGTATGTACTCCTATGGTTACTAGTTGTAAGCTGAGTAAAGATGTTGAATCTCCTTAGGCTAATGAAAGTAAATATAGAACAATGATTGGAGGATTTTTATACTTGGTTGTTGAATCTCCTTAGCTTCATTTAGTTTAATTGGAATGCAATTTTAATTTGGAGACATGCTTTCAAAGATTGATGGTGTTCTTACTCTAGGTTTGGTCGGCCTCGGGTGTTTACACTTTAATTAATTACCTCAATGTATGTAAGATGGAATGTAATGTGTATGATGGTTATTTTGGTCCCAATTAAGGCATGTTGTAGTCCACTTCTCATTTTGTTCCCATGAGAATTTTTAATGCCAACCTAATTCAAATTTTGTTTGGTTAAGTTTCTTAGGCGACCTTGGAGAAATTTTTCAAGTGTAAGGTGGTATTTAAATAAAAGGATTAATTATTGAGGAAAAGGCATGGAATGTGTGTATACTTTTGCATGTGTTGTGTAAGTGTGTGCATATGCAATGGGGATGTATGAAAGAGGATATGTCTCCATATATGCATGAATTGGTGCAAAGTGTGATGTAGAGTTGTGTAGACTTTCATGTGTTAGCTACCAGAAGTAGTGAGTAGAAGGTATCTATAGATCATTCAGTTGAGTTGTAGAAGTGCACAAGTGGTGGATCTATTCTCTTTCATTATTCATCTAGGCAGTGAACCCTCTGGCAGCGAGCCTTTTTGGGGCAGTGAGCCCTCTAACAATGAGTCTTTATTTGTAAAATCACCTTAATAAATGTCACCCTAATAGGTGTTTATATATTTGATAATTAATCTTCTCCATGGTTTTTCCCTTAATAGGGTTTTCCACGTAAATTTGGTGTTTTATTATGTATGATGGTTTCTGTGTTTTATATTCTCTTACATGTTTACATCTTTTTGTGGTTAAATAGTTAAGGATAAGTTTTAGTGGATCTGATTC
Source organism: Thuja plicata (assembly GCA_018584345.1). Classification (NCBI taxonomy): domain Eukaryota; kingdom Viridiplantae; phylum Streptophyta; class Pinopsida; order Cupressales; family Cupressaceae; genus Thuja; species Thuja plicata. The sequence goes on from MU227273.1 coordinate 2,597,567, forward strand.
AAGGAAAGGTTTTATTGACAATTAATTCACTACCCCTTCAAATTTGTCCTGTGAATTTAACACAAACGTGCCTTTTGACTTATCAGCATGCTCAACAAATTTGGCAAACAATTATGACTCTTATGCCAACCATATTTAATAGAAAATAAGAATGGATATCAACTCTTCTTGGGTTGCAATATTCTCATTGATGACGACTGAAAAATTCATGCAAACTATGAACCCTAATCAATCCCAACCATAAGAAAAGTAGTCATAAGCATTCAATCATCATCCAAGAGAGAACTACTTCATGAAAATTAAACATGTAAATTAAACCAAACCAAATCCTTCCATGAAACACTTGATTATCTTGTCCTCCTATCAACCAAGATATTTTTATGGATGGAATATGGGTGCTCTCATTTTTGTAGGACAAAGTGCAAGAGGTTATGGTTAATGGAGATAGTTGATTGATAATGAAATGGATGCAAGTATGGTAATGATGATAGATTTATTTTTATATTGATAGCAAGATAGAAAGATGATAAGGATATGATATCAAGATAGTAGCAAGATATCAAGATGATGATGATATAATAACATAAGATAGCTAGATGATGAAGTTTCTAGATAAGATGAGATGTAGCCAAGATGATTGCATGATTCATTTTAAAATGAGGAGAAAATGTCTTTTATAGAATCCTCATGAAACCCAATGGTTGAGATTAAGAGGCAATAGGAGATTGCATAGGATGCAAGGTTAGGTAAGGTTTTGAAAGGAGTGGCTAGGATTAAGAGGCATTAGAAAATGAGTGGCTAGGATTGAGACGTGGAAGAGGTGTGTTGACTTTTCAAGCTGCATTGAACCTAGACATAGGCAAGGTGGGAAAGAGTCAAGTGAAGAGACAATTGACAAGTGGTGCAAGGAGAAAATTTAGGAGTTGATCCATGTGATTAGAGGTGATTAGCTAAAATGAAAAGAAGATGATTAATGAATTTATAAAATAAAAAAAGGTGTTTATTTAATAAATAGAAGAAATAGACTCTAGTAAAAGGCTAAATAAAATAAATAATAATTTGTTTAATTTTTTGGAAAGAAAAAGCTAATGAATTATTTAAATAATTAATTAATAGATGAATTCTACTCCAATGTTTTTCCTCCAACAGAAGTTATTATGCGTGGATTATTATCAATATTATTTTGCAGCAAGGAACTCTTTTTAAAGCCTTTAAGGATCATCACAGTACCAATTCAGAGCTTCAGACACATTTATCCGTGGTGTAGTCTCAACTAGCAGTTATTGCTTTTGACAGCAATGAATCTCCGTATACAATGTTCAAGATGATTACGAAAGATCATGTTCTTTGTACTCTTGGAGAAAAGTAATATTTTCTCTCATTGTAATTTGTTTCTATTTGAACTCTTCAACATTTTACGAGTTAGCAAGTAGTTTATTAAGCTAGTTATACCTTGAGTTATTTTAATTCTTTTATAAAATTGATGAAATAGTAAAATCAGATATAAATAAATAATTATTTTGTAGTTTGATTAAAAATGGGTATGTTCATTATTGAAGTGTAATTATGTTGCGTTATATTTTTGGGTGAATTGGATAAATTGGTTTTGAAATCTAATTTTTAGGTGATTTTTATTTTGAAATTCTTGAGTTATTCAATATTGATGTAAGATTTACTAATTTGTTATTAAGTTTTTGACTTTGTACAAGATTTTTTGATTTATAGTGAAGTTAAAATGTTTTGAATGGGATCCTTTAGGATCATTTTTTTAACTAAAAATAATATTATCAAATTAAATATCCTTCAATTTCTAGCACTAAACTAATGTTAATGATAAATTAATAAACTATATAACTAGATAGTACAAACATTTTTTTTGTTCAAGCATGACAGATTTTGAGATATAGTTGTTGTTTGAAAAATAAATAAATACACTTATTTTCATTTATATTTTTCTTACTCTTTTATATTAGATTTTTGTTAAATAACTTTAATTGCTTGATTTATTTTCAAATTCAATTTTGGAATTATTATTTTAAGTAATATATACAAATCTAATTATCCATAACTAGAGATTAATCGAGGCAAGAGAGAATCAACCTCAAGACCTATATGGGACAAATCCAAAGCCCTTAGCCAACTATGTCACCCCTCCAGACTATTTTTTGTTTTTATATTTTATTTGAAGTACAACATTTATTTTTTATTTTTTATTTATTTGATAATTTAAAAATATTTACCTTCAATTTAATAATATTTTCATGCTTCTCCTAAGCTTAGATGTCTTAAAAACAAAATTGTTTGCATTGAATCCTCTAGTGGGAAATAAGAAGATGAAAATGACATTGTTGATGAGGGTGTTTCCTTCTTCTCAAATTTGCTAACCAAGCAACAAGTTCATTGTTCTAATTCTTTGTTAGATTTTATCCCACATTGTGTATTTGAGGTAGATAATACTTTTCTTATGGCTCCCTTTGCATTGAATGAGCTTAAAGAAATTGTTTTTTCCATGGCCCTAGACAAGGCCCCAGGTCTCGATGCATTCACCATGCTTTTACTTCAAAAATGTTGGGATTTTATGGGAAATGATATTTTACTTGCATTAGAGGAAGCTAGGATTCACAAAATCATGTTGAAAGAGCTTAATCATACTTGGATTTCTCTCATTCCAAAAAAAGACGATACTAAATCATTTTCAGATTTTTGTCCTATCTCACTTTGTAATTCTCTATAAAAAAATTTTACCAAAGATATTTCTGTCAGGTTGGCCAAGGTCCTTCCTAAAATCATCTCTAAGGAGCAAGGGGGCTTTGTTCCTGGGAGAGAAACTCTGGAGGGTGCTATTATGGCTCATGAAATTATGCACTCTATCTGATTACATAACCAATCAGCTATGGTTCTTAAGCTAGATATGATGAAAGCGTATGATTGTGTTGACTAGGACTTTCTTCTCATGGTCCTCACTAGGTTTGGTTTTCATAGAAATTGGGTAAAATGGATCCAAGCATGCATAGCTTATCCTTCATCTATGTTATTATTAATGGGTCCCCTAGAGGTTTTTTCTCATCTTCTAGAGGTATTCAGCAGGGGGGTCCCCTTTCCCCCTTCCTGTTCATCCTAATGGTTGATTGGCTTAGTAGATCTATAGGTTATGCTAGACAGGTTGGGATTTGGAAATGTGTCTCCTTTAATGATGGCAATGAATCCTATACACATAATATTTTTGCAGATGATACTCTTATATTCAGAGAAGCCACCATCCTGGAAGCTCGAGTTATTAAACAGATCATCGAGGATTATTCCATGGCATCTGAGCAATTAATTAATCCAGCAAAATCAAAAAAAAAAATCTTAAATGTTACCCCTTTAGTTCAAATAGTCTTTCTAAATTATGGGGCTTCTCTTTGGGGGAGTTTCCTTGCCAATATCTTTGAGTCCCCTTCTATTCTAGCTCAGAAAAACATTATTTCTAGGATAAGATTATTTCTGCAATTTCTCAACATATTTTGTCATGGAAGCATAAATGGCTGACCTTATCTGGCAAGTTACTGATGATTAAATACATCTTAAATGTCATCCCAATTTATCTTATGTCGGTCCTAAATATGCCTAAGCGTTCAATTGAAGAACTCCAATCCATCTTAAGGGACTTTCTTTGGGTTGATAATGTAACTAAAAAGAAAAAGTTACCCCTTCTTTCTTGGAGTAAGGTCTCTACTCCTAAATCCATCCAGGGTGCTAGAGTTAGGGAAGATCTACATTTACAGAATAAAGTATTGGGTGTTAAATTTCTTTGGAAATTATATCAAAACCCAAAACCCAAATTTTAAATGGGCCAGATTAATGAGATTGAAGTACCTTGACTCTGATGAAAGGGAAAGAATCTTTACAAATTTAGTTTTACCTTGGGGGTCTGACATCTAGAATTTCATGGTTTCTTGTCGAGAGCTCATCCTGCCCTCCCTCTCTTGGTTAATACATGATGGGTCAAAAGCGTGGTTCTGGGAGGACTCGTGGAATGGGCACACACATTTATCTCAAATATGATAGTGGCACCCCTTAGATGTTAATCTTAAACACATTTCGGGTGACCAGGTTTGTCATTATTTAGATATTTAGGATGGTCTTGTAGTTTGGAAAGATCTTTCTAGCCCACATGATTTTTCAAATTTGGCAGCAGAACTTTATAAGGAACTTATCTCTAGACCTATTTTATTCTCTCCTCTTGAGGATGAACTTATTTGGTTAGGTTCCCCTTAGGCCAATACATGGTTAAGGTCGGTACATAGTTAAGGTCGGTTATGACTCAAATTTCCATCTTCAATCTTATGACTCTTGGCCTATTAGACTTTTATGGGGATCTACATGTCTTCCTAAGGCGGGGGCCTTTGCCTAGTTGGCCATCTAGGAAGGGTCCTCCCTAGGGCCAAACTTGATAGATTGGGGATTACCGTTGTTTTTCCTTGTACTTTATGTGGATACGTTATGGAAACTTTTGATCAGTTATTCCTTCACTGCCCCTTTGCTCTTGATTGTTGGTAATGGCTTATTCATAGGTTGGGGTGGTTTACAGCTATTGGCCCTAATCTTTGTGATCACTTCAAATCTTGGCCTTTTTGCACAAATCTGAACCACATTTGCACCTCTTTGGGAGGTGAGCCCCTCTATAGTCACCTGTAATATTTAGCTTGAGAGAAATGAAAGAGTATTTAGAGGCAAATCTACCTCATGGATCAAGGTCATTGGAAAAATAGAAAAGTCTATATCTGAAGTGATGCTTACGTATCAGGTTAAATTGATCAAGAGAAAAAAGAATTTTACTAAGTGGGATTTTGTTATTCATGAAAATTGGCCTCTTCTCCAGCCCCTTCCACTTCATGGATGTCAAACTTCTTGCTCATCTTCCTCCTCCCGCCTTAATGTAGTATTGGTCTGCTCCTCCTGATTTTTTGAAACTGAATTATGATGGTGCCTCTAGGGGAAATCCAAGCATTTTAGGAGCAGGGATTGTTTTTATAAATTCTCAGGGGAACATTATTAGAGAAGCTTGCAAAAAGCTTCCCTCAGACTCCAACAATGTAGCGGAGATGGAAGCTCTTCTCTTTGATCTTTCTACTAATATCTCCATGAAGATATCTAAGATCATAATTGAGGGAGACTCAATGGTGACCTATAATATAATCACCTCTATAAAGACTTCCTCATGAAAACTAAGATACATATTGGATTTGGTCCTCAAAATATTAACGTCTTTTCAATCCTTTGAGCTTAAACATTGTTTCAGAGAGGCCAATATGGTTGCTGATTTTCTAGCAAATAAGGTGATTGATGACCCATTCTCGCTTCAGGAAGTGGATATGAATTCTTTGTCACACTTGGTATAATCTTGATACTGTTATTTGAGGCTAGCTTACCATGTTGATTTATCATATTCTTAACTATTCTTTTTTTTTTTTACTTCTCATATATGTGTGTGTTTCATATTATATTCCTTCTTCATGGATTTCATTTTTTCTATATCAGTGTTACTAATATGGATTTTAGCCAAAGGTAGAGTTTCTCTCTGTGCAGGTGCGCCGCTCTGGGTGTGTAATCCCCTTCATATTCTTGCACTATGTATGGAGGATCAACTATTTACGTTTGGTAGGTGGTATGAGAGACAAATTTCTTCAGCAGCAACATCTGCATCCCTCGGGTCCCCTTCTTCTTCTCCCCCTTTCTCTCTGATGGGTATTTCTTGGATGTAATGGGCTAATAGGGATTGCATGAATTCTTTGGTATTATTTCAAAGTTCTCGTTTGGGGTTTTTTGTTAGGTTTGGGTACATTTTCAGGTGGGGATCTCTTTTTGGCTCGATTTGGGTAGACTAGTATGTTACTATATCAATTTATCTATATGGGCTACAACCGGCGGTTTTCTTCCTGGTTCTTTCCTACCGGTATGCCCACCTGAACCAGGTTTGTAAACTTTTTACTATTATTAATAAAATATTTTGTGGCCAAGCCACTTTTACCATATATATATATATATATATATATA
>MU227274.1:11992-23467 GCA_018584345.1 Thuja plicata
AATGTCTTGGTTTTTAAATTGGCCCCCATTGTCTGTCACAATTGAAGAGGGTATCCCATATCTACAAATAATGTAGTTCAGAATGAACATAGCCACCTGTTTGCCAATGGCTTTGATTAGCGGCACGACTTCGACCCACTTTGTGAAATACTCAATGGCTGTAATGATGAACTTGTGTCCATTTGAAGAGTTGGGATATATTTGTCCAACCAAGTCAAAGGCCCATTGCTGACATGGCCAATGTGTTATGAAAGGTATCAGTTCTCTGGCAGGAGCATGGATGAGGTTTCCATGTGTCTGGAATTTAAGACATGCTTTGGAAAATTGAATAGCATCTTTCTCCATGGTAGGCCAATAATAGCCTACTCTAAGCAGTTTTTTAGCTAATGAAAAGTCATTTGAGTGTGATCCACATACACCTTTGTGGACATCTTTTAAAGCTAGATCAGACTCTTCTAGTTCTAAACACCGAAGAAGTGTACTATCGAGACTATGTCGATATAGGTTGTTAGTTATGAGGACGTAATGTGATGCTGTCCTAATCAGGGATCTTTTCTCGTTTCTAGATAGATTGGTGGGAATGGTTTGGTCAGAAAGGTAGGCAATGATATTGGCATATCGAGATTGATCTGGGGTATTTAAGGCACAGATTACCTGGTATTCTGGATTGGCAAAAGTGGGATAGGATATTTCTTCCACCAAGAAGTCATAGCGGAATTGATGCTCCTCTAGTTGTAACATGGATGCCAAGGTAGGCATAGCATCTACAGCTTTATTTTCTGATCTTGGTATCTGCTGGAAGGTGACGAAGACAAATTATTTCTTCAAATCATCAACTAGTTACTTGTAGGGCATCAACTTTTCATCTTTTGTTTGATATTCCCCATTGATTTGATTGATAACTAGTTGGGAGTCACCATATATGTGTAACTCAATGATCTTCCATTCCATGGTGAGCTTGAGGCCATTAACCAATGCTTCATATTTTGAGATATTGTTGGTGCATGGAAACATTAATTTGTAAGATTTGGGAATCTTATATCCTTGTGGAGTTATGAAGAGAACCCCTGCTCCAAATCCTTATTGAGTAAATGAATCATCAAAGTACATCTTCCATGGATGTTCGGTGAGATGCATGATTGTTTCATTAGGAAATTCAACTAGTAATGGTGCATCATCCAGGAGCAGTGAATCAGCCAATTGATCTGCAAGTACCTGTCCTTTGATAGCTCTTTGTTCAACATACTCAATTTCAAACTCACTTAGAATGAGGACCCATTTTGCCAAACGGCATGTTAATGTTGTTCTGCTTAACAGATACTTGAGAGGATCGATCTTAGCAATGAGCTTGACTGTATGAGAGAGCATGTAGTGTCTCAATTTTTGTGATGTAAAGACGACTGCTAAGCATGCTTTCTCAATAATGCTATAATTGAGCTCATAAGTGACTAAAGTTCTACTACTGTAGTAGATAGCTTGCTCTTTCTTTGTTTCATCCTCTTGTGCTAGCAATAATCCTAGGGATGTAGCTGTAGCTAAATGTATAGGAGTAAGGGCTTTCCATAAATAGGAGCCATAAGAATAGGTGGAGCAGCCAGGTACCCCTTTAATTCTCTAAAGTTGGCTTCGCATTGTTCATCTCAGTTGAACACAACCCCTTTATGTAGTAGCTTAGGAAAGGGTTGTGCCTTATCTGCAAGTTGGGACATAAATCTCCTGATAGACTGGAGTCTCCCTTGTAGTGTCCTCATTTGACTGATATTACGTGGAGGAGTCATCTCTAGAATAGCTTTTACCTTTGCTGGATCTACCTCGATTCTCTTTGTCGATACCATGAATCCTAGGAGCTTTCCTGATTAGACCCCAAAGGCACATTTCTTTGGATTGATCCTGAGTTGGAACTGTTCCATTCGATCCAATATCTTTCCTAAATCAGCAATATGTGTACCTCTTTCTTTGGATTTAGCGAGTGTGTCATCGACATAGTCCTCCATGTTTTTGTGCATCATGTCATGGAATATTGTTGTCATAGCTCTCTGATATGTTGCTCCGGCATTCTTTAGCCCAAATGGCATGACGTTCCAAAAAAATGTGCCCCATGCACATGTGAATGTACTTTTCTCTTGATCCTCAGGGGTGATCTTGATTTGATTATAACCCGAGAATCCATCCATCAATGAATACATCTGGTAGCCAGCTGTAAGGTCTATGATCATGTCAATATTTGGTAGAGGTAAATCATCTTTTGGACATGCTTTGTTGAGGTCTCTGAAGTCCGTGCAGATCCTAATAGATTTATCAGATTTAGAAACAGGAACCACATTGGATATCCATGCTGCATAGTCGATGACTCGAATAAATCCAGCTTTTAACAACTTTTCCAATTCTGCTTTCACCAATAATGCAACATGAGGATGCATTTTTCTGAGTTTTTGTTTTACGGGCTTGATCCCAGGAGCTATAGATAAGTAGTGCATAATGAGATTGGGATCTAGCCCTAGCATATCAGTGTAGGACCAGGCAAAGTTGATCTTTTTCTCCTTCAATAATTCTATGAATTGTACCTTCTCTTCTTCTAATAGGGATTGTGCTAGATGAACTATCTGAGGATCTTCAATAGTGCCCAAGTTCACTGGCTGTTTTGGTTCAATCAATATCGAAGATCTTTCCTGAAAGTGTTCCAGAAGGATATCAAGAATCTCATCCTTTGGTGCCTCTGAGAGGTTTTCACCATTGGATACGTCTTTTTTCTTTACTATTTTGGGATCTAATAATACCACAGAGTGGTTTCCACCATCAGTCCACTTTTTCTTTTTATTTTTCAATTTGTGACTAAGAATCTTGATATCCTCCTGTGACATGTTCTCACTCCTTGCATTGGTGGAAGAAGGGTGAGGTTCACAAGCAATAATATAACAAGCTAGGGAGTGGTCATTGGGAAAGTTGAGGATAGGGGTAGGATCTGTTTTGGTCCAATCAATGAGGTCTGGAAGTATCAATGTTAGGGAGTCAGATTCTAGGAAGGACAACATCGTGTTAGCATCAAAACTGTTAACTGACATGACATGGTCTGTTAAGTTAATATCTTCGATGTTTGGATCAATAAGAGTAAGATCGTTGTTAAAAGGATCGTTGTCAGTTATATATGGATCGAACTCTAGTGACTCGTTAGTATATATCTCATCATCATCCCTTTGTAAAAGGAGGCTTCTTGCTTGTAGCCTATGAAATTCTTCTAGAGTTATGTATTCACCAGTGTCTCCATCAATGATTGGAGGAAGGAACTCTTCTTCTGCTTTAGGAGGATCAGTGTCATTGAAAGGAATGTCTGGTTGTTTACTAGGAGCTGAGGAAGATGCAAACATGTGAATTTTTTCTATCCCAATTTCCTCAGAGGCAATAGATAGCCGATCCCACTCATAGTCATGAGAGTCTGTGATATCATCATCAGATCTATCCAAATATTCAGCAATGTTTATTTGATGGATTTGATTAGCTGCTTGTAGATCAAAGTGAGGTAGATCGAGGACATGTGTAATGGTGACCAATTGCCCCCAGTTAGGATGTAAATTCTGTGCCCGGGGTTCCTCTTGAGTGATTGTAGCTATGGTGTCTCCTACCTCTTGAATGGGCGGTTGTTCTAGCAAAGGAGTGTGAAGATCCTGTGGTACCTCAAAACTAGGTACGTAGCATTCTCCTTGATATTCAGGATTCTCTATACCAATATGTAGTAATCTCTCATAAGGCCATGGTCCTGATACTATTTCATCTATTTTATCACTCTCTGCTTCAGAAGGTGGACTCTGCTTTGAAGTAGGTTTGTTGGATTGAGTATTAAAGCCCAGTCCTGTTTTATCTATGTTGAGACAGAACTCCATGGGTATGTGTTCAATGATCCCTTGTCCTGTGTCATTTAGAGATCCTTTTCCTTTGTATCCCATTTGTTTGAGGAAATCATATCCCTTTCCATACTATTCTGGGGATATCTTCACATGTTTGACCTTAGAGCCTACTGGTTCTTCTTTGTAAAGCCATTTCAAGACTGCCTGCTCCTCGGTGTTATCTGAAGAAGATGTGGATGCCTTTATCATGCCAGTAGCCTTGTGTACTTCTGGCTCTTTGACTGCGAGAGGTTTGAATGTTGATGATGGTTTTCCATAGGATCTCGGTGATATTGGAAGCTCTATCATTAAGGGAGTCAGGTCCAACTTGTACTCTCCCATACCTGTTTCTTTAAATTTCAATGTTTTGCTAAATCCTTTCATAACCATGTAATTGGTAGTCTCAGGAGCAACTGCGTCCATAGCCTCCTTGTTGTGTGGGATCATGTTACCTACTTTAATATTGTTGCAAGTGTAGTTGGCATCCGTAGGAATTGTCACCTCTATCCCATTATGTGGGAACTTGATGCATTGATGATAAGTGGATGGTACAGCTTGCATCTCGTGAATCCATGGTCTCCTTAGTAGAATGTTGTAGGCTAGTGGTAGATCCAGAACTTGACATATAACATTCCTTTCAATCGGCCCAACTTTGATGGGTAGACAAATAATACCTCTAGAGGATCTTTCTTCCTCATCATATGCTTTGATGGTTATCTTATTTCTAGAGTCAATTGTTTTCTCTGAGAGGCCTAGCCTCCTGACAAGATCTAGTGTACAAATATTCAATCTGGCGCCTCCATCTATCAATATGCATCTAACACAGGATTTATGAATAAGAACTTCGATATGGAGGGGTTGATTGTGTGGATGGGTCAATGACTTGTCATCCTCCTTATAAAAGGAGAGGTAATGTGGCGCTGAGATGTGATTGACCATCACTTGGAATTTTTCTATATCTATATACTTTGGAACATTAGCAGTGTGTAGAGCTTGTTCAAGGATTTCTCTATGCACCGTGGATATTTTGAGAAATTCGAAGATGGAAATTTTGGCAGCGATTCTTTGCAATTGGTCTACCAAGTCATATTTTTCTCCAGGGATAGTGACCACATGTTTTGCTACTGGTTTAGGAATAGTTATAATGGGAACCTTGGGTGTTGATGTTGGTTTCAGAGGTCCCTTGATTGTAACATGTGCTTGGCTCCGGGTTACAGTGTTTTTGGAGGATGAGGCTCCTTTGATGGTGATCATGTTGACGGATTCATTTTTAATGTTGAGCATATTGATCACATTGTCACTCTTGGAATAGGTGTAGTTTATCTCATTACCTTTCCCTTTAGATGTTTCCCCTTGATTATAATTAGGGAATGGTTTATTAAATGTTGTGTGATCTTCATTTGTAGTGTGTCCGTCCATCTTGATCTTACCTCCTTCGATGAGGTCTTGGATAATGTGCTTGAGCTTGAGACAATTATTTGTCTTGTGTCCCTTGTTTTTGTGGAAGACACAATAGGAGTTATCATCCCACCATCTAGGTTTGACCCTTGGTTCCTAAGGTTTAGAATCGAGAATTGTAAGGAATTTGTTATCCACCAATGTTTTTAAGACGGTCTCAAGAGGTTCCCCCAAAGGCGTGAATGTATTTGGGGTTTTGAAGTCCATGTTCATCCCTTGTCATTATCATTGTTCATTTTGGGAACGGGAGATGGTGCTTTAGCCTCTTTGCTTGCTTGCATACCATTGGTCAGATTGAATGCTTTAGGTTTAGAATTAATGTTAGAAGCATCAACCACTCTGTCATTGGCAACATTTTTGTTTTTTTTCCACCATTTAGGCTTGGAGTTGGAGCTACTACCTTTGCTTTCATTTTGAAGGGTGATCTCCCCCTTTTTTACCATGACTTCCTCAATACAGAGGGAATTTTTAATCATCCTATCAAAGCTAGGAGAATATTGCATTTGTAGAGCGTAGCTCAATTCAGGTATGAGATTATTAACAAAAATCTCCATCTTCTCTATTTTGGGAATGACTCTTGAATATCGTGAAAAAATATTCCTCCATCTTTGTAGGAAGTGTGTAAAGGATTCTCCTATTTTCTACTTGGTGTTACATAGATCCATCATGGTGACATCATGTTGGATGTTGTAGGAGTAATGTTGAATGAACTGTTGCATCAACTCCTTGAATGTTTTGACTTTAGGATTCAACTTTGAAAACCACTCCATGGCATTTCCTCTTAGACTTCCTAGAAATAGTCGCATGAGGTAAGTGGGTTCATGCATCTACTCAATGCTTAGAGCATAGAATTCTCTTACATGGTCATGTGGATCAGTTTCCCCTGTGTATTTATCATACTTTGGCCTTGCCACATTAGGAGGAAACGGGACCATTGTGATACTCTTATCGAAAGGAAATGGACAAATGGCGCCCAAAGAGTATTTTGTTTTCGGTTTGTCCTTCTCTTGTTTGAGGTTCATCAGCTCCATTTGCATCTGATTGAGCTATTTGGTAAGGATAGATATGGGGTTTGGTACTTCCTTTTCTTTGAGATCATCCACGTTGTAATCCTTGGGTAATTTGACACCCGTGGATGCTAAATGGAGGAAGTATTTCTCCTTATCATCTCCAATTATTTGTTCCAATAGCTTGTTGATTCTTTTACTTTGTTTGAGATTTTCGTATTTATCTTCAGGGATCTCTTCTTCACTATCTGACCCAAATGGATTACGTTCAAACCTGGGTCTTTCTTCCTCCTTCATGCCTACGGATTGTGCTTGTTTTCCATCATCATAACCCTCAAAGGCCTTACTCCATTCATTAGTGTGACTATCCATTTGAGGTGAATCAAGATCAAAAAGGGAACTGCGAGAAGTTTCTCCTTGGAAGTGTGGTGTTTTAGGAGGCACTTTTGATCCTTTAGTCGTGTACTGGTTGCGTCTTGTGTTAACCATGAAGTTTGTTTCTCAACTTTGTTAACGTTTCCCAATAGTGCAAGTATGGTGTTCAGATCGTTCAAATGAGCGTGTCTAGGTAGAAGTAACTATGTTGTTTGTTGGTGGATGTAAATGATTCTAGTGTCAGAGGGTTAGAATGCCCTGATAGTGAGTTGGGAATCAAGTTGTTGATAGAAAATGAATAGACCACACGTATTGAACTGATCGTGAAAGACTGACTATGCATGCAAGGTGGATGTTTTGAAAGGGTTTGAAAATAATAGCAGGGAGACCAGAAGAGACAACAGGGACCAACTAAAGAGAAAAAAGGGTACCTAAATCAACTAAGACCTCCTAAGAAAAACTGCTAGAAATGCCCACTGCCCTGAATGCAAGCTCCCAGATACGAGTTTCTGATGGCACTGGATACGATCCTAAATCTTGGATGCGACTATATGTTGACCAAATGAAATCCAATGCACCAGATACGATCCTAAATCCTTAATACGACTTGGAAAAAATAGGATGCGATTCTATGATGGTCTTGTCAGTTTTGGTCAATTTTGAAAAATTTGTTTTTGAAGTGCATGAAGGTGTTTGCTTCCAGATTTCATCAAGAGGTATTTGCAGGACGTGAAAAACACTTGTAATCTAGAGTTTGAAATTTGTTGATTGTTTTGAGGAGCTTATCTTTTTATTGATCTTTTTGACACGTCAAACAATTTTGCATTGTTAAGAGGATGAATCAAACACACATCTTTTCCTATTCACTAGGTGGAGGATGAAAATATTTGCTCGTTGACTTAGGTACACACTCAAATGCTAATCAGAATACAACCATCACCAAGCACGCAATGGCTCCAGTCATGATGTTGTATTAGCCGACTCCAAATGCAAGTGAGGACACGATATGATGAGTGTCTTGGGGCAGTTAATTTTTGCCTTGCACAAAGATTATCACCCTTTCGGGGATGAATCAGGTATTCTTTCAGTTGAAGTTGTTGTAGATTATTGGGCAATCCATTCGAAACTATCCCCCATAGAATTGCACAAGGCAAAATTGAGGTGTATAGCCCTATGAGTACCTGAATATATATAGTCTCGCAAGCAAGATTCAAGTGGCTCCACTCTATATATACCTTGATATATTCAAGGAATGATGTCAAAATTCTAAGAACAAAACCAGTTCCGTCTTCCGAGGCTTTGGCCTACAAGGAAGCAACTATTTATAGTGAGTTGGAAGGGTCGGCGTAAGACCTGTCCTCACTTGGGTCGTTCCCAGGAGATTTTTTCCTCAACCGACAGGCCCTCTACTATTAAAAGATCAGTAACCAGGATTGGCGAGCTTAGGATTTCTAGATTTCTATTTCTTCAAAAGAAGAAGAGCATACTCTCCTAGTCCATGTTGTTTTCTCCTCAAACACTTAAAATACAAATTCTTTCCCTCAAGCTATGTAGAGCCTGATTTAATTTTTCCTATCTTTAAAGAAAACAGAAAGGGAAAGTTTGTTTTGTTCAATTAACCACAAGATTTAGTGAGTTTGCGTTGTTCAATTTCTGATCCAAAAGTAATTAAATGATGTGTTTGTTCATTGATCCCACATATTTAATGCTTTGTTTTGTTCAATTACTGAATCCGAAAAGAATTATACGATTTTGTTCATTGATCCCACATGATTTAGTGATTTGTGTTTGTTCAATTTCTATCCCAAAATGAATTAAACAGTGTGTTTGTTTGTTTAGTTACCCCCAATTTTGTTACAAATGATAAAACAATGTCCGACTTTCTGATTTTCCTCAAGAGGAAAAGAGCATAATATCTAGTTTGTTTTAGCAAGTGTGAAGAAATGGTTTTTAAGTATTCAAAAAGTAGATAAATAGAAGTCAAGATGGAGGGGTTTGGCAACCTGTAAAAACCACATTAGTATCCTTTTAATCCAACTCCATGAAAACTGCCAAAAAGTACCTGCAAACACTTGTTAAGCTGTAAAATACAGAAAGCACAACTTGTCAGACTTGTTAGGATTAGGCAAATGAAGTAGACAATCCTTTCAACCAAATACGAGCCTAAATCCTACTGAATGTGATACAGTATCCAGGATGTGAGCCTATTCACTAGATACGATCCCTTTCTAACTGAATGCGAGCCAAAACTAGATACGATCCAGGAAATCCTGGATGCGAGCCGAAATTTACGCAATACGAGGGTGTATCCGGGATGCGGTCCTGCAAGATTAAATGTGATTCTGTGACTGATTCCTAATCCTGTAAATTGTTAAAAATGTGTTAAAAATGAGGCTAAATCAAAATTTTAGCCCCACAGTGGGCGCCAAAAATGGGTGTGTGTAAATGGGTACCTGTTGAAAAAGACACAAACACTCAATAAGTCATTGCATTAGCTTGAAAGGTTACATAAAATGTTTAAAAACACTAATATCGACCTATTGCCTGCTAACTAGAAGGAGTATAATTGGTAACATATCAGCCCTCAAAACATGCTACAAATCAGTGACGAATACAACCTAGCATGAAGGATTCTAGATTAAAACAAGCTAAAAGATGAGAAAGCATGCAATCTAGCTCTAAAAGTTGAAATGAAAACAATGTAAAGCATGAAATGAAAGATGAAATATGATTCTAAGAGTAATCCAACAGCATAAAAATGTAATTTTGATCTAATGTGAAGGCTTATTTGCTCTCAAAACAGGCTTCTATTTATAGAAGAATTTATGAGTGAAGGGGTTCATTAATGAAGGTGTAAGAGCCATTAATGCCCAAGGAATTAATAAGGCATGGGAGAGACATAGGCTTAAGGCATCTTCATTAATGAGGCATTAATGAAAGCCTTAAAGAGGCAAGGGAGGATGTAAGAGGATGGCTTGAGAAAGTGGACTTGGAGAGAGTCAAGCTTGAGAAAGTTGACTATCCCAAGTGGGTTGAGTTGCTAAGCATTCCTTAATGGAATGTGACAACATTAGGAGGTGGGTTAGGGCTAGACTTAGGATTAGGATTAGATTAGCATGGGTGAATGGGTTGAGAATGGTTAGAACCCAGGGTAGAAGTGGTTGAGAAGGGTTAGGTTGGGGTTTAGGGGAATATTAATAAATGAAATAAACTTATTTAATTCATTTAGAAATATAGGAATTAATTATTTAAACAATGAAATTGTTTTTAATAATTATGGGACTATAGCCATTTTAATTAAATTAAATAGGCTAGGGGAATGGGTTAATTGCAAGTGGGTATTTGATTTAGGGATTTATTTAATTCTTTTATAATTAAATACTATAGCCATATTTGATTTGGTTATATTTGATTGGTTGAAATTGATTTAAATTGTATGGCTATAATAGTTAATATAAATCAGTGATAAAAATCACCTAGGACATTAAAATGATTTAAAGAATTATGCCAAGCAGTAACAGGGTCGTTTGGACATAATCGAGGGTATGATCACACTTAGGGCAAATAGGGTCCATAGTTGGAACAGACCAAATTTAGGTGGTTACAACTACCACATAATTAAATTCATTGGCATATAAAAATCAGTCATTATCAATTAAGGTGCATAGATGATAATCATTTCTTTTTTTTCTTTTGATTTCTAGTTCTTAAGATGTGATTGTTAAGATGACTATCGATATCATCATCATGATCATCCACCCTCTCATTAGATCTCAATGCATGCCTAGCTCTCGGTTGATGCAAAGGGGGGTCATCTGCAATAACATATAAAAGGGTTAAATTAAAAACATTTTATTATAATTAAAAACATTTAAAAAATTTTAAAGTATTTCAGTACTTTACAGGCCATAATCGTATAGCTCTTTACCTAATCTAGTCACATCATCAACATCGAGGTCAGTTTGTCTAGCCTCGGCCTCAACCTCAACATGCTCATTAACAGCAGCCTCTACACTCTCTACAGCTGCAATACAAATTGTTACATTAATCCACACACCAATTGCAATTAAATTTGTATTACTACACCAATCAATTTAAGATGTTTACTTGTATTACTGTGATGCACATCCTCATTGTCATCAACACCCATAGGTTGTGTACGGAAAGAATCGGCAGGCTGCATTTCAATTTCATACGCATTCATGTTATCATTGTTTTCTTACTTAAAACAAATTTACTCACTTTATGTTGGAACTTAACATCAAATAAACTAATTGGTAAATAATTAAATTTAAAATATCATCTATTTAGCTTACTTACCCCGACGAATCCATCAATAGAACCTTGTGCACTTCTTATTCTTTCTGTCATGGCTTTATAACCTTGTTGGAAGCCAATTCTCTTGTCCTCTTCTGTGAGACTTATATTGAACTCTGTGCCCTGCATTTTTGCTTGGTATCATCAAATTTTATTTTATTGTTTCATCAAAACAACAAAAGATTTCAAATTATAAATAAATATTTAAAGATCAAAGAATTATTTTCAGTGTTAAAAGCCATGTAAAGATTGCATTTTTCCAACACTTACAACTCGTGCAGCAAGTTTCGAATAACCGCCAGAGCCTAGTTTGTGTTGCCCGTGCTTTTGCAATCTTGCCTTTGTTGCCTTTGATGTGTCAGGCAATCTATGAAGAGATTGAAATATGTTAGTTCATATAAATATGAAGAGTATTTAGTACACAATTACATTCTTAA
>MU227274.1:65631-89298 GCA_018584345.1 Thuja plicata
CAGTTGTTGTTTTGTCATTGCTTTCAAGCAATTGATTATTGATTTTCATTATGTTACTGTATCTTAAGAGGAGAAGTTAAATGGGTGACAAATACAAACCACACAATGATGAAGTAATGTTGATATAGTTGTTTGCTACTATATATTTGATGTTATCAAGTCAGTACAATTAATTGATTAAGACATAAATTGAAAAGAATTAAGTTATGACTGAAAGAGTTACTTTACCGAGCTAGACAGAGTAAGTCGGTATAGAGCTATGTTAGTCGGTCACAATTACTGAACACCAAGTGAAAGACAAGCACAAAGCACCGAAGATGAGTTAGACACCAAGCAGTGAATGAAGACAGTTACTGAGTTGCAAAGCAAGTTTACCGAGTACATGATATTGATTGTAAATGATGATAAGATCAAATTTAATGTGAAGCGATGATGAGTTGGATGAGGATAAGAATTAAATGAAGTTTGTTAGAAGATCTGCGAACCTGAAAATTCAATGAGAAGATCTAAGGTGAAGATCAAGCGGTTAAACTTGATTATGTGAGTTCCAAGAAAAGTTCAAGTTATGAGGTAAAAGTGATGTGGTTTATCGAGTTGAGATTTATGAAGAAGATGATCGAATGACAGAGCGCAAATGATGGAAAATCTAATTAAAGGAGATTAAGAGGCAAAAGTATGTTTATATAAAGAAAGAGAATAAACAGAGAAAGATGCTAGCGAGTTGAAAAGAGAAGAAGAAGAAGAAGTTGAAGAACAACATTTACAGAGTAGAATAGAGAAATAGAGATTGGAGAATCTACAGTCTGAGAAAGAGATAAATGGAGTATGTGATGTCAGTAGTCAATTCAGCATAAAGGATCTGACACAAGAAAAGGTAGTTGCTATATTTATAAATCAAAGTTTATATTGTTGCTTATTAGTATTTGTTACAGAGAAATCTCTTAACCGAGTGGATTTAACCATCCTATTTGTAAATCCTAGAAGTAGGTGACATTCCAAAAGAGTGTTTAAAGCCTTCTAACCAAGCCACTCTTAAAAGGGTGAAGATCTTAACAGATCTAAGGTAAATCCCCTAACAGGGTCACATGTAGCAAATGTGTTTGTAATATTTAACAGGATAAGCTCTTAACCGAGCGTACTTCAGAAGGGTACATTTTTATTGTGGGTCACAATTCCGACATGGGTTTTCCCCAAATTGGGTTTTCACGTTAAATCTGGTGTCAACTTAATTAAATCTTATTTTAATGAGTTTGAATGATTGATTTACATATTTGAGATGTATGGTTGTTTAAGTTATTAAGTTGTTTGGAGAATCGGTTATTACTGTATCCAGTTCTACCGAGTGAATCAGTGAGTTAAATTTTAAGCATTAAGATTTTATTTTGTTTGATTCACGCCCCCCCCCCCCCCCCCCCTTCTCAGTGGACCAACAATTGGTATCAGAGCTAGTTACTCTAAAGTGATAAGTTTTAAAGGACTTGAGTTAAGATCTAAAGATGTATAAGAGGAAGCACCAAAGCTGAATAGGGATCATTTCTCTACATGGAAAAGTAGGATGAGGTTGCATGTGTCTGGAGTATGAGAATGTGGATTTCATTTTCTTGATAATGAATATGTTGCACTGACTACTGCACCTTTGACAATCAGTGAGAAAAGATAGAAACAAGAACACATACAAGTTATGATTGAGATTGCTTCTACACTTACCTACCAATATTATGATGAGCTTGATGGATGTAATACTTTGAAATAAATGTGGGATAAGCTTATTTTGACCTATTGTGGAGATCAGCATGTTCAGAAGGCTAAAGAAAAAAGTTTGAGAGGTAAATTTGGCTCTATGAGGATGAAAGGAGAGAACATAATACAGTACAGTACAAGACTTAAGGAGACTGTTAATTCTATCAAAGGAGCTAGTGGAACCATAACAGAGGATGATGTTACAAGAAAAATGTTGAGAACCTTGCTACCGAGTTATGTTATTTTTGTATCTGTTATACTAGAGCTAAGATCTATTCCCCAGTTGAATGTTTCACTGGATGCTACTATTGGTAAGTTAACTGTATTTGAGTTAAATGATTTTGACAATAGTTTTCCTACTACATCTAAGATTGAATCTGCATTTTAGTCTACCTTAAAGATTGGAAAAAGATAGGGAAGCTGCAGCCAGGGATGGATATTTGAGCAGTGCTAGTGAGTAATTTTATAGTTATATTGAAGGTCTTGAAGAGTTATTTACTGAATGTGATGAGAATGAGAAAGAATTTGAAGCTTTGTTGGTTGGAAGGCTACAAAGGGGCAAAGGAAAATATCGAGGAAAGTTACCCTTGAAATGTTTTAATTGTGATAAAATTGGTCATTTTGCATCTAATTTCCCTGAGAAAGATAAGGAGGAAAAGAAAGATTACAGAGATAAGTGTTAGGATTAATTAATACTGAGAGGGGGGAATCAATATTACAACACTTTAAACTTAAACCAAGTAAATTCCAAATTAACCATATAATTGCTGAAATTAAAAGAACATAAACAAAAAACACACAACTCATAACACCATGAATTTGTTATCGAGGAAACCCTGACCAAGGGAAAACCCCGGTGGGGATGGTACCCACAAATATGCACTAAAATTATATTGTCCATGTTAGGATACCTATCCCTATTAGGAGCTTATTATTACATTAGTACATTTCCTTGTTAGAGGAATACAAAATCCTCTTAAAGGTATACTGAGCTCATTGCTCACACAATAAAAAATGAGATTATGTTATAATGCTTTATCAAAAATGAACAATACAAGCATCTTCTATGCTTAGGTAGTTCCAGTTGTAGTTCAAATTACCATCTGAATTATTCTAACATCACAATGCATCCATCCAACTCTTCGCATCCATACCAATCTATCACACATCCATGACATCCATCGCTTCTCAAAAAGCTCTTCCTATATATACATTGTTACATATACAGTCAGCTTCCAATTACATCACAAAATAGAATTAATACTTATACAAAAAGAAATTACCAATTCAGAGATCATACACTATCAAAACATAGGTAATCCACAATTTGAATCCAACATAGCATGTTTGGACTTCGCATTATATTCCCTCAATCATCACAACTGTTCATC
The DNA here is from genome assembly GCA_018584345.1 of Thuja plicata. Lineage (NCBI taxonomy): Eukaryota > Viridiplantae > Streptophyta > Pinopsida > Cupressales > Cupressaceae > Thuja > Thuja plicata. Next base: position 68,763 of record MU227274.1, read on the forward strand.
TTCCATGTATCACTGTTACTCTATCTTTGCATGTCTTCATCATACTGTAACTTATTGTGATCAACTCCAAAACATAAGTGGTATTAACTGAAGGTCACACATATCCCAAAATATCTTCTCCTAAGCTCACATGTCTTTATTCACCATATACTATCTTCGCTGAACAAAAACTATGTTTCACACCATGCGATCCTCCATAACAAACGTGTTTCCATAATTGACAACCCTAAAGTGTTCTAGAACACTCCTGAATGAACCACTTGCCAACAATCTCTCCCTTTGGCATTGATGGCTACACTAGGTCAAAAATGACTAAGTGTCAATACAAAAAAAAATGATATACACAACACTCTTTATCTCATTTACATATATCTTCTCTACTCTATAAATTTTTCATATCTTCTCTTCTCCCCCTTTGAAATCAATGGAAAAGGTATACAACAATGTAGAATACATAACAAAATTTTGCCACTACTTACCAAAAAAACAATTATACCATCTTTAGCACATTTTGGAAGGAGCTCTCCAAGATCTTCACTTCCTCTGACCAAGTCTTCACCAGTATCTGACTCACATGAATCAGCCCATTCAGTGAAAAAGAATGTCTCTGCTTCCCTTAGCTCAATAGGCATATGTTCGGTGAGGGCCTGCGTTGTCTTCTCCATGTCAGAAAGATGGGTCTCAAGAATTGATAACTTAAGAGTGATTAAACTCTTCAGTATACCAAATCTTCTGACAACTCTCTCTTTCTCTATATCCAAAACACTTAGTTTGTCCAATATCCTAGACACTTCTCTGTCTAACTCCAATATAGAGTGTGAAGAGGTCTCACAAATGTCCATCATCTTGCCCAAAGTTAGTCTACTTTGTTATTATCTCCTCAATGTTTTTGATATTTCTAATAGGATTTATACAGTAACTGTATAACTTCCTTCCATGTGATACACAACTCCTTGCCTCAGAATAGTTTTTTTTAATATGCCCAAGTCCCATGAGATAGACTTGCAAACGTCTTCCAACTTCTTCGTGAGGTACTTCTTCTCTTCTTTCTCTTCAGCAATCTTCTCCAAGGACTCATAGAGACTGTCAAAGTCATCCAGTACCATGTTCAAGTTCTCTGCACTGTCCTTTGATTGGAAAGAAAAAGGTATAGGTAGGAGTTTGCTGATAGTATCAACTTCTCTTTCCATTACCCTTGTCTTCTTCTCACCTTTTTGCTCAGATCTCTCTTTTGCTTTAGCAAATGCGATGTAGGATAACTTCATCAGCTCATACACATCCATATTCTCAACATTAGTACTCATAGTCTTATCTCCACTTTCCAACAATAAAGATGAAGAAACAGATGCATGATTTTCCTGTTTCTCTTCAACTTTATTCACTTTTTCCTTCGCTGCTTTAGCTTCGCCCACTTTCTGCTCTTCTTTCTCTGTCATTTCTAGAACAATGCTTACTTCGATGTTGGTATCCTTCTCAAAAGGATCACTAACATCCTACAAGGTGTCCAAAGACACAACCACACCAGAAACAAAGAAATTGGGTTGCTTCACAGTACTCACAAATTGAATAGTGTCTTCGCCCTTTGATTTGTCAAGACTTATTTCATCCATCCTTGATGACTCACCTTTTTCAATAGTTCTAGGCTTAGTAGCCTTTGGTGGTGAGGACTTCTAAGGTTCAGTACCCATTAGAACCTTATCCATAGCCTTATGTGTTTCATCAATAATTTCATCATACCTTCTCCCTATTATCTTTAGAAATCTTGACTTAGTTCTCAGCAAAGGTTTTAAAGCATTCAAGATCTTCTCCATCTCCTTAAGAGAAACAATAGGTAACATGTCTTCAATTTCTTGTACTCTGATTGCTTCATCTTCTATCTGTGCTAGTTTCTTCCTCAGCTCTAATTTCTCATAGATTTCCTTAGGTATACTACCTTCAACTTCTAACAAGTTCTTAAAGGCAAGTAAGTGATTTATTATCATGTCTTCAATCAAAGTTTGATCAGATGCATCATACCTTACATAGTATCTAGACAAGGTATTAAGTTTTCCTTGCTCAACTATTTTCTTCTCCAGTATCTTTATGTCAGGTTTCCAAAGATGTTTCACATCTGGACTCTTCTCTTCTACTTTATTATCTTCTCCTTTCTTATCTTCTCCATTCTCTTCAACTTCTGCCCTTTGTCTCTTAGGCAGAGAGTCTTTTTTAGTGGACCTTGTGTTCCTTCTCAAAAATTCCATAAGTTTCTCTTCCTATGATGCTATCTTTGGTGGTGTAGGTGTTGTTTCAGATATATCAATCGTAGCAGAAGGTGGACTAATTACCTTCTCAACTTCTCGAGGTGGAAGGGCTGAAGGAGCAGTTCTCGCCAATCCAGAAACACTCTTTGTCATCTTCTTTCTTATCTCTTTCATCTCCTCCTTTTTTATACCAACCTTGGCTGCTAGATCATCTACCAAGTTTTCTACTTTCCTCTTCCTTACACCTCTAGTCTATTCTTTCCTTATCTTCACTATGTAAAGAACTAACACAGTTCCCAATAAACTCATCACTGCACATAATCCATTCGATTAACAATCTGGCGATCACAGGATATAGACTGTAAAGCAATGTGATCTCAGATATTTGTTCCACAAAATCTCCACATACTCTCACTAAGCTTGCAATAGCTTACTCCTCATAATCAGGGGCTGGATAGATTTCTAATGTTTCCTTCCAATGCTCCCCCTAAGGCCATGCTTGGCCATCTAGGTTGATGTAGCAATGTTAGCATCAAACAAAGGCTCAGTAGCATCTACTAACTCTCCATGAACCAATACCTCGCTTGTTTCTTTTACCTTCCGTACCTTACCATTGTTTTCATCTTCTGGTTTTCTAAAATGACTCTTGAATTCATCCATGCATTCTGCAAGATTCTTACCAGTATCACCAATATTCTTCTTTATAACCATAGGCGATGGTCCTCTTCTGTTATCAGTTCCATTGTACCTGCAAAACTTTTCTATATGTCATGGATTGTTACATTTGTAGCATGTAGGAGGTGGTTTGTTCTGATTAACCTACAACTTACAATACCTTTCGATGTGTCCAAAGTTATTGCTTTTTTAACATGTGATCTTACCTATTGTTTCTTCCTTAATGTAATCTTGCTTGATTCTAGATTGATCATGCTTCCTGCATTCTTCTTTCTTGTATCCATATGCATGACAATTTTTGTAATACCCATCAAAGGATTTGTAAGGAATTTTACTTTTGCAGTCTCTATTCATGTGTCCAATTTTGTTGCATCCAAAGCATCTATTCTAAAAGATTTGATATGTTCTTTAGGTTTTTTAAGATTAGGTTTTTCATCATCAATCTTCGCTTCAGATTTTTCTTCCTAAGTCTTTGAACATTCAGCTTCATTGAAGCCAACTCTAGTCGTGTCTCCTTTAGGTTTCTATCTATCTCTCTGCTCATCAATCTTATCACTGCTCATATGAAGTTTTTCAATTTGTTCCTTAGCTTCAACAAGTTCTCCTTTTATGATCTAGTTATATTTCTCTAATTACAGATATTTGTTCTTGTAGTGATCAAGTTCAGTCTACATTTGTCCCATCTTAATATTAGCACCTTTTAAGGTTTCTTCAATTTTTTTTCTAGCATCCTTTTCCTGTTGAATTTCTTTAGCCATCTGAAGGGAATTAGTTTAATGATCAAGCTTCAAAGAATATTTCTCTTGTTCAAGCTATTTTATCTAATCTAATGTGTCATTGCTATAATCCTCTTTTATCTTATCCATAAGATCTTGTCTTTGATTTCTGGAAAGTTCAAGTTGTTCTTTTAGTTTCTTGATGAATCCCTCTGCTCTTCTCAATTTGAATTTCAAGTCACCATTTTTCTTCTTTAGCTTTATCCAGGTCTTCAAGTGTTGCAACAAAGTTTTATTCCAAACTTTCAGAATCCATCTTGATCTCCCTTAAGATGTTAGGCTTTCTCTCCAAGGGCCAAAATCTCTAATACCAATTGTTAGAATTAAGTAATACTAAGAGGGGGTGAATCAATATTACAACACTTTAAACTTAAACCAATTAAATTCTAACTTAACCAGATAATTGTTGAAATTAAAATAACATAAACACACAACACACAACTCATAACACCATGAATTTGTTATCAAGGAAACCATGGCCAAGGGAAAACCCCAGTGGGGACGGTACCCACAAATATGCACTAAAAGTACATTTTCCATGTTAGGAGACCTAGCCATGTTAGGAGTTGGTTATTACATTAGTACATTTCCTTGTTAGAGGAATACAAAACCATGTTAAAGGTATACTTAGCTCACTACTCCCACAATCAGAAATGAGATTCTATTGCAATAATTTATCAAGAATGAACAATACAAGCATCTGCTATGCTTAGTTAGTTCCAGTTGTAGTTCTCATTACCATCTGACTAATTCTGACATCACATTGCATCCATCCAACTCTTCACATCCATACCAATCTATCACACATCCATGACATCCATCGCTTCTCAAAAAGCTCTTCCTATACATACATTGTTACATATCTAATTGACTTCCAATTACATCACAAAATAGAATTAATACTTATACAAAAAGCAATTACCAAGTCAGTGATCATACACTATCAAAACATAGGTAATCCACAATCCAAATCTAACATAGCACGTTTGGACTTCACATTATACTCCCTCATTCTTCGTAATTGTTCGTCTTCCCTGTATCATTGTTACTTTGTCTTTTCATGTCTTCATCATACTCTAACTTACTGCGATCAACTCCAAAACATAAGCGATCTTAACTGAAGGTCACACATATCTCAAAATAGCTTCTCCTAAGCTTGCATGTCTTTTCTCACCATATAGTGTCTTCGCTGAACAAAACTGTACTCATGTACCCTATCACTCTACTTCTTGAACTTAGTCATTTTGTAATCCTTAACTCCAAAACTATGTTTCACACCATGCGATCATCCATAACAAATGTGTTGCCATAAATGACAACCCTCAAGTGTTCCAGAAGACTCTTGAATGAACCACTTGCCAATAATAAGGACAAAAGAGAAAACATATTCAGGAGATTCAAAGACTACAAAAAAAAAGGTAAGAAATCTTGTCATATTTCTAATGAAGGACTAAGTGATGATGATTCAGATGACAGTGATGATGGAAAAGAAGTTGTTTATGTTTCTATTAAAGATGATTCTGATGAAGAAAAAAAAGAAGAACCAAGAGCCCTAATATCACAAGTAAGAATGAAACATGGATTATAGATAGTGGTTGTTCACATCACATGACTGGTGACACACTTAAGTTTATTTCCTTGGAAAAGCATGATGGAGGATTTGTTAGGTTTGGTAATGATGCTCCATATCCCGTGAAAGGAAAATGTTCTATAATTGTACTGAATAACAAAAGATGTGATGATGTTTATTGGGTTGAAGGCTTAAAGTATAATCTGTTGAGTGTTCCACGATTAAATAATACAGGTCACTGACTGGAATTTCAATATAGAAAGGTGAAGTATTTGATAAGAAGGATAGTTTGATTGCTACTGGAGAAAAATCTAAAGGTAATTTATTTTATCTTGATACTTCTATGAAGTGTTTCATGTTTGCTAAAGTTGAAGATGTTTGTTTATGGAACAAAAGGCTTTGTCATGTTAATTTTGACAACTTAATTAAAGTGATTAAGAAGAATAGAGTGAGAGGACTGCCGAGATTGGAGAAACCTAAGAATGTTATGTGCAGAGAATGTCATATGGGTACGATGACTAAATCTAGTTTTTCAAGCAAGACTTATGTTACACAAGGAATTTTGGATTTAGTGCATACTGATTTATGATGAGGAATCAAAGTTATTATGGAGACATATATTTTATTTTATTTGTGGATGATTATTCTAGAAAGATGTATGTAATGTTTTTAAAATAAAAATTTGATGCATTTCAAATGTTTAAATGGTACAAGGCTAGAGTTGAAAAAGAAACTGGAAGACAACTGAAATGTCTGAGATCTGATAGAGGGGGTGAGTTTACTTCTGATGAGTTTACATTGTTTTGTAATGAGAATGAAATTAAGAGACAGTTGTCAGCACCGAGGACACCACAGAAGAATGTAATTGTTGAGAGAAGAAAAAAATCTATTGTTGATTGTGCTAGGACATTGATGATTGAAAAAGGAATTTCACATAACTTTTGGAGAGAAGATGTGAGTACTGTTGTTTACACATTGAACTGAGTACAAATGAAGAAAAGTACCAAAAAGAAACATTATGAAATATGGTATGAACACAAACCTAATGTCAGTTACTTTACAATTTTTGGAAGAAAATGTTATATTATGAAAGATTCTAGAGAAGGAAAGTTGTATTCAAAAGGAGAAGAAGGAATATTCTTAGGATATTCTATGAGGAGTAAAGCTTACAAATGTTTGAACAAAGTTACTAACAAGATGGTGGAAAGTGAAAATGTAAGAATTAATGAATTTGCAGAAAGGAATGATGAAGATAGCAAGAAGGAACCTGAGGATTATGAGAAGTTTGTATATGTACAACCTGATGTTCCTAATACCTTACCAAGAACACCTACCGAGGATAAAGATGAACAAGGAGTTCTAAAATCGAATGTTAAAGATGAAGGACCGAGACCTACCGAGCCTATTTTGGCAAAATATGTGAGGAGGCATCATTCCCCAAGCAAGATTATTGGAAATAAGGAGGTTGGAGTGATGACGAGAAGAAAGTTAAGAGACAATACATGTTTGATATCAACATTTGAGCCAAAGAAAGTTAAAGAAGCACTAGATAATGAAGATTGGATGAAATCAAAGAAAGAAGAGTATGATCAAATTGAGAAGAACAAGACATGGACATTAGTACCTAGGCCTCAAGAAAAAAATGTTATTGGTACTAAATGGATTTTTAGAAACAAATTGAATGACCATGGAGAAGTTATTAGACATAAAGCTAGATTGGTTTGCAAAGGTTATGCACAAGAAGAAGGTATTGACTATGGAGAGGCTTTTGCACCTGTTGCTACATTGGAAGGAGTTAGAATACTTCTGGCTTATGTTGCTTACAAAGGATTCAAGGTATATCAAATGGATGTTAAGTCTCCATTTCTTAATGGGATACTTGAAGAAGAAGTATGAATTGAGCAACCTGAAGGATTCATTGAGAGCACTAACAAGAACAAGGTATGTAAGTTACATAAAGCTATATATGGTTTAAAAAAAGGACTCCAAGCATGGTACAAGAGATTGCACTCTTATCTAATCAAAATAGGATTTCAGGGAACAAGTGATAACAATAATGTTTACTTGAAGTGTGACAGTGACAATAAAGTTTTGATTGCTGAAATTTTGTTGATGATATCATTTTTGGAGGTAATGACACCTTATGTAAAGGATTTGCTGATGAAATGAGAAAAGAGTTTGAATGTCAATGATTGGAGAGATTAAGTTATTTCTAGGTCTACAGAGTCACCATAATATATGAATGTGTCATCTCTAGAGTGGGTTGGAGAAATGTCAACCAATATATCCGCTCCTAGAGGAAGAGAATAATTCTTGTTCTTATCCAAGGTGTCATCAAGAGAAGGAATATTGTTTTGAAAAAGGGACACTTTAGGAGATGAATAATCATGACCTAAAATTGCTTCATAAGGGAGAGGTTAATCAATATCCATATCCAAGGGTTCATCCCAAATAGGAGAATCATCAAGGGTAGGCTCATCTCTATGAATGAAGCATATTGTAGGTGAGGAATAATCATGGCTCACCAAAGCTTGATCCCTAGGGGGATGATCTAAAGAAGGATAGATAAAGGATTTATCTCTTGTGTCAAAAAAATTTCATAGGAGGAATGCATTTTATGAGAAGGATCAACATTTTATTTCGAGGTCTCACCTTTTGGAGGGAGAATCCTTGAAGAAATTAACTCTTCTTGCAAATAGGAATTGCTTCTTCTCTATCTGGGGTAGGTCAACCTCGGCCTGCACCTGATTGTCGACGAAATATAAAATGAATCTTGGATCTGTGATCTTCTTCCAAAAGGGTATATGGACTTGTACTTCAATTTGTCCTTCTGAAACCTGCAAAATCTGAAAAAGGGTGTGTGGGTGGCTATATAGGGGTTTGCCTTAGTCAACCCCTCGTTTTGGTGATTTCTACCTCTACAAATAGTTGTTAGATAAGATTTATGTGTGTAGTGCCTGTGAATATAGAATGAAAATCTAGAATGTATAGAGTAATGTATGTAAGATGCCAAGATCTAACCCGAGAGAGTGAAACACTAGCATGCAAATGTAAATGTGTATGTAAATATGAAGCAACAACGCATAGATATGAAAATAACATGGAAATCATACCAAGCCCCCAAGGATGAAGTAATCCAAGACACCTCCACAATCCATTTTCTACCCCATGTTGATGTCTTGAATACTTGATTAGGAGAAGAATGCAAAGTGAAGAACTCTCTTGCTTTAATGGATTTTTCCAAGCCTTCTTGTTTCCACCTTGCAATTTCACTATGTCAAATTGGGATTTCCATGTGAGCTCATCCACATGAAGCTTCCATATATTATCCTCATACCAAATGAAGGATTTGAGTGTTAGTTTATAGTGATTTCAGGATTACACCCCGCAAGGGCTGAGTGCACAAGGCGGGAAGCCTTGAAATTTGAAATGGGTCCGAGATCTCGAAAGGGTTGTGCCTTAGGGCTAGGCCGACCTTGACCTACCCCTGGTCAACCTAGTCCCTAGGGTTAGGAAAACCTCAACATACCCCTCAAGGGTAGGCCAACCTTGACCTAGTCCCTGGAGGCACAGTCTTCTAGAATTGTCTCGGGATTACAAATAACAGTCCAGTTCAGGGTTGGAGAAAGAGATGAGCAGAAAAAGAACAGTTTTAGGATGAAAAAGCACTTTGAAAGAGGAGATGAAAAAGGAGGACAAATTGTGGTTAGGTCCTACCTTGATCTTTTCACCAAAGAAGAGGAAAATCACAGGGGATTTGCTAGATCCTATCCTTATTTCTCCTAGGAGAGAGAGAAAAGAAACAAGTACAATGCATCCTAAATGCAAGTGTACCATGAAATCACACTAAATGGGTGCTAAACCATCACTAAATTGAAGTGCTTCCAATTTAGGACGATACAGATGCAATAAGATTTCCTGTACTTCCAGTGATCTTGCAAATTCCATCCATGAATTCTAATTTGTAACCTTTATCCAACACTCAACAAATTATGACTTAAACCTTCAACATATAGGACATCGTCAGTACTATTTTTACCATCAAGAATGATAGATCCTTTTCCTTTAATCAAATAAGGAGCATTGTTACCAAATCTAACAACACCACCATCATAGTCTTCAAGCTTCACAAACTTATCCTTATCACTAGTCATATGATGTGAGCATCCACTATCAATGACTCATTCATCTCTTTTAACAACTCATGAAAGCAATGTTTTTCCTCATTAGGATTATCTTCTTTAATATAAATAAGTATGATTCATCCTCACTAGCAACAGACTCATCATTAGTCACACCTTCTTCAGCAGCATAAAAAATTTATGAGCCTTAGAATGATATTTCTTAGACTTGTCTCTACTATCATTGAGTTTTTGTTCAAACATCTAGATGCAATATGACCAATATTATTACAATTGAATCATTTCAAAGGTAACTTTCCTTTATACATACCAGAGCCCTTAGGTAGTCTTCTCACAATCAAAGCTTCAAGTTCATCAATCTTCCTCTCTTACTCCATGATCTCTTCCCAATCTTTAGCACAGTGTTTGAATTTTATCTTTGTAGAGCTTTCTCCCTGGTCATACTTGGTCACACTGACTTTAAATGCAGTCTCAACATTTGGAAGTTCCTTTCTAAGTGTAGTCATCTCATAGGCACAAAGTCTACCTTCCAAAGCTTCTCTATAAATGTCTCTATAGTTCTCAATTCCTCAATAGCATAAACTTTCTCATTGTAACATGCAGGCAAAGATCTCAGAATCTTGTCTACAACTTCATTGTCTGTCAAAGTACCACCACCACATCTAATTTCACAAAACAGATCATTTACTCCCTGCAAATAGACTGAAGTAGTTTCACCTTTACTCATCTTCATATCTTCATATTTTTCTTTTAATCCCTACAAGTTATCTTGCTTAACATATGTATCACCTTCATAAATAGTTTCTGATTTCTTCTATACCTCATGTGCACTCCTTAATCCATAAATGTGTGAATATTTTGAATCAGATAAGGCGTTGATCAAGGTCTCTCTAGCTAACATGTTCTCCTTGAATTTCTTATTTTTGTCTACAGTACAACATTTGTTAGATCATTCATAATAGCATAAGGCTTCTCAGTAATCTATCAATACATCTCTTGTTCCCATGCATATTAGGTAGGTAGTCATATGATCCTTCCAAAATAGGTAGTTTTTTCCATAGAACTTAAGACTCTCCTTTCTTATACTTTCCATGACATATCTCCTTCAAGTGATCAAGCTTCTTCAAAAGGACTCGACTCTAATACCAATTGTTAGGCCCAAAAGAAGGCAAGCACAACTAAGAGGGGGGTGAATCAGCCGTACACGGATAATACATTTAATTCCACTTTAGCCACTTAGATCTTAAAGATAAATATTAAATGCAAGATCCACAACACATAACACAGAACACCAAGATTTATTCTCGAGGAAACTCGATTAAGAGAAAACCCTAGTGGGAATCAAACCCACAAGATGAATGTACTCTGCTAAAAGTGCTGGTCGGTTAAGAGAAAAAAGAGAGAAAAGGATGCGCAAGCAACCACAAGCTTACATCCCAATCTGTAGGCACACTACCTAGAGCTCACTGCTCACAATACAATCATAGATTTGGCCCTCAAGTCAGATTCACCAATCTATCTTCAATTACAATAGGGTGGACATACAGTCCATTACAACTGAACTGACAAACATCTCCAATACCAATACATTTCCAATGAAGTACAAACTCTGCCTTAATGTAGAGCACAAGTATCAACAATTCTCCTTACAATTGCATACTACAACACACCTCTCTTCAATAACAATTACAAAATGATCTCTCATTTATACCTATTACAAAGAATAATCAACCACTAGGTCGGCTAGACCTATTACAATAAAAGATGCAAACATTATGCTCAATCTCCAAAGCGATCCAAATCAAGTCAGCTAAGACTTAGATAGGACCCAAATCTCCAACCACAAACACAATAGCATGTCACCAAAGCAACATATAGATTCACAACACGTTATTCCATCAAGTTGGCTAAGACCTAAATGAAGAAACTCCAACACGCTACCCAAAGAAGAAAATCCAATCACCTTGAACAATGCAATCCAACAACACGATCATTACATGGCCCAAGAACACCATCAAGCACCATGAATACCATCCAGAATGAAATCCAAACTCGTCTTCATCTCTGACCAACAAGAACACTAAAATAATGAACTCTGTCACAACAAAACACAGCTTGTCGTACTCTAAATCGTGAACACTAGTTGTGAACACAATGACAAGGCACCATGAAAATCACCAGCTTCGCAACCTCTAAAACATCAAATCCAAAAATTACAAATCCAAATACTGAACCAGTGTACGCAGGAACACTGTAACAACAACAACCAGCAACTTGATCAAACCTCACTCAAATTGTCATCCAAACTTTTGTGAACCTCTGTAGACCAACTAAAGACACCATGTAAAAATGTCTCATGATCGCAACTCAAGATCTTCAATATAGCACGTGAACAACTAAAATCTTCTTCACTGAACATACTAAACGTATTGTCTAAAACAACCAGTATGTTGACATCAATGACAAAACATTAATGCCATCACACCCAAGAACCAAACTCAGACATGCTCAACAATCTTCCAACATCTTCTACTTCATCTTTATCATCTTTTTTAATTAAAGCAAAACACATGTGCCCATGCTTCATGCCTTCTAGAAACTTCATCCCATCAACTAAACACATTCTTGCATTACTACATACATTTTCATCTATTTCCTTCAATAGCTTCAGCTTGTGTTGGACTCCATCCTTTGTCAAAGAATAGGTATTAGCATACACATCGTGTATTGCATGATGACCAAGCTGCCATGGTCTCCCTAACAACAGATGACAAACATCGATAGGCATAATATCACACAATACCTCATCATGATAGTTTCCAATTTTGAACTTTACCAGGCATTGTTCATTGACCAAAGCCTTGTGATCATTCTGCAACCAAGCAATCTGGTAGGGATTCATATGCTTCCTTCTCTCTAACTTCAATTTATTAACCATTTCCTCTTAAACAATGTTATCAGTACTACCACCATATATAATGAAATTGCATATTTTACCGTTACACAGACATCTTGTGTGAAACAAATTCTTCGTTTGCTCAAGTTCCTTCTCATCATTTAGCAAGGGCAAGGCTCTTCTGGTAACAAAGACCTCTCATCTTTCAGCATCTTCAGAATGTGATGACTAAGCATCCTCGTCTACATGTGCAACTCGTGCATTGTCGTCTGGTCTTCTATTTGTCCTCCCTTGATGTTGGGGACACTCATAAGCTCTATGTCCATCTCCGCACTAGAAACATATTCCACAAAAACCTCATCTTCCCTGTTCTCGTCCTCTTCCTCTTCCTCTTCCTCTTTGATCTCCATTATTTTGATTGCGAGGATGTTAGGAAATATTTTCTCTCTGATTCTGACTGCTACTATAGTCACCATTCTTCTTCTGGTCTTCATTTCGGCCTCCATAAGACTGTCCACTAGGCTTTCCACCACAACCTCTTCCATTTCGCTTGCTCTCAAACTTCTTGTTCAATTTTTCTTCTACCTTCAAAGAAAATTAATATGCATCTTCAATGGTATACATTCTTACCATTATCAACTCTTCTTGAATACTCGGCCTCAACCCATTTATGTAACGGAAAACCTTCTCCTTGTTGGCTTCAGAATGACCTGTTCTGATAAGGACTCAACAGAACTCCTCTTTATACTCTTGGACAGATTTTTCTGCTTGCTTCAACCCTTGCATTTTCTTCAGCAAATCAAGCTCATAGTCAACATGAATGAACTGTCTCTTCAATTTGTCCACCATCTGATCCCACCTTGTTATCTTCTCCTTCCCTCTTCCATTTCTCTCCAACCGAACCTCTTTCCACCAAATTTTAGCATGACCTTTCAGCTTGGCCTTTGCGAATCTGACCCTCTCAGGATCTTCTATTTCCTCATCCTCAAAGTACTTGTATGTATTCAGATTTCTATAAAATGAAGAAACTTCCATCTTTGGCCTCTTTCCAATCTTGGAAATGGCCCTAAAAAACCTAGCTTCGTCAGGATCTCTAGTTTTTTTTTGCTCTTCTTCAAATTGTCCTTCTTCATATTCATCCTCACTTTCATCTCTTGCCCTAATATAAGCTCCTTTAAACAGCTCCTCTTGTAGTGCTTGCACTTGTCTCTAAAGGGCTCTAAAACCCTCTTCTGTCACACCAGCGATTCTTCCACCACAATTTCCTTCGTGGAGACATCTTCCTTACTTATTTCTCAGACCCACAACCATAGCCCTAGTGCAAATTACCTCACGTTCAGCGATCTGTTTACACACTCAGTAACTTCTACTCTGATACCACTTGATGAAGGGTACTCCCCTTATTAACCCAAACACACACAACACAACAGGGAAATAAACAGAAAATTGCAAAAACAAAACAATAGCAAGAAGAGAAACACTTGCTCTCTATTATCTTCAATAAAATGACATTACAATATTCAGAAATATAACATGCTATAGCCATGTGGACATTTTCATTACAATAATTTGCAAGATAGAGCCACAAACTACCATTGTAGATTTGAGCCCGAAACCCACCTTCATCCCTATACATGAAGCACCAATAACTGCCTAAGTGATTTTTCTCTCTTCTGTTTTGTATGGAAACTTGAGTATTGATGGTACAACGTCTGTAAGTCATAACTTTCGAACTGTAGACCCGATTTTTTATTATAAACACTTTTCAAAAACCTCTTGAAGTGCTCTACAGTCTAGAATTGTGAGGTGCAAAGCATCATCCCCATTGAGTTTTGGCCCCTTTCGAAGCCTCTAAGACATTCAAAATTGAGTTCAAAGTTTTTCGTACCACCCTACCAAAACCAAAAAATCCAATATCTTCAAAATCAGACTTAGTCTTGCCATGAAACTTTACCAACATACTTTTACCCAAAATGAACCTCCAGGGAAGTGATTGGAACAATCCGTGCTCAAACAAAATACTTACTAAAAATAGTGAAATTGTTAAAATATAGTAACCTTGCCCAAATTAGCCCTCATTGAAAAACTAAACAATATTTTTGGGTGATACAAGATTGCTCTTACACCCTAGATGCTCCTTTATCGCCACCCCATAGTGTATTTTATAGTGTGGCCTCATAACCATTTGCATCATATTGTAGGCATCTAAATGGTGTTGAGTTCAAATCTTCTTCAATTTAAAAAGATAAATAATTTTTTTCTTCTATTGTCAACAAACAAAAAGAAATAAAACCACTTAGATTTTACATAGAACAGATTAAAATAACTTTTTCCACTTGAACTTATTTTTCTTGGGAAAATATAAAATCTCCTCTATGCAAAGTGCAATGTGTATTGCAATTGACTATTTAGACCATACTTATTAACTATACACTATTTCTCGATTTGATTGTTTAAGTGTTTTTTTGCATAAGATTTGATTGTGTAAGATACTTATTAATTAAAATAGAAATGTACCTGACGTATTTGAGAGATGAGAAGTAAATATATTAGACAAAATTCTATTACCTTAATTATTTTGGAATTCATTGGTACAATTTTTTTTACTATTGAACAAAGCTAAGATACATGAAAGACTGCTACACATTTGAATTGTCCTATAACTTAGATTCTATATAATCTAACACTATTGTGAAGTCAAAATTGAAAAAATAAAAAATAAATAAACAAAACACAATCATAAATTTATGACAATAAACTAAAATAACTTCTAAAAATTAAATTTAAATGTATTAATTTTAAAACTAATATTTGAATATTACATTGAACTCCCTCTGTCTAATGTACATCAGTAAAATAATGTGTATCAGCAAGTTAATTGGATTTCATATTGGAGGTAAGTCAATGGTTAAGTAGACTCTAATTGGGAGAGGAGAGTACTAGGATGGATGACCTCTTCCGAAAGCTCAATATTTTTACTTGTGTGAGTATGACTTAGATGTCATGAGTGCTAAGTGTTCTATTCATTCCTATGAGAGAAGGGTTCTTGTAAACCACTAAGAAAAATGATTTAATAAGTTTGACTCCAAAACTACACCATTAAACTCTGATAGCAATATCACAATATCTTGATAAATAACAACATAACAAAACAAACATAATTATCAAAACAAAAAATCAATCAAATGTTACTAAGAAAACTCAGGGCCTCCTCACCAAATTCTGCCACTGGTTTTGGAGAAGATATTCAAGTGACATGTTTCTACTACAAGAATTCATTAACAATTGCTAGCTATGGCTCCACATTAAATATTCAGAAAAAAAGATTTGTACTTTGCAATTTGCACTGCAACTCATCTTTTAGACTTCTGGGTGACAGTTGGAAAACTTGGGGAAAACTTCGAAGTTACGTATTTCCTGTAACAACTATTTTCGTACACGAGTTCCTGAACAATTAACAACTATTTTCGTACACGAGTTCCTGAACAATTGCTGACTCGCTCCCAAGTCCCAAAAAAGAGGTTGATTTTTTTTAAAAAAATTAAGGCTGTATCACCCTGCATGATCTCTGCCCAACAGAGATTGAGTGAATTTTTCATGGTTCAGTACCTTTTCAGTGAAAGATTGAAGAGCACTATTAAACTGAGAGGTTACTCCCAATGAGTTTTGCAAAGTCAGTCCATCCAATATTTCATGATATAATTCATTATCCCACTGTTGTTGTACACAGCAGTGTTGAGAAAAGGTTCCTACTTAAATCCCTGACCTAAAGGTTCTTACTTTAAGATTAAGGTAATTATCATGGATATGATACACCAGAGTGTTTCTGGTCTTTTACAAGGAAATTGTTCGTTTAAAATTTTCAAACTCCAGATTTTCACCTACAGCTGCTGGAGATTTGTTCTCAGAAGAAATATTTCAAATGAAAATTCTGTATAAAAAGGTAGATTTTTATTTTCACGAATTTGATTTTCAGCTCATGGAGTGTGACATGAACTTAAAATAAACAAACAAAAGAAGAGTTGAAATATTTTTAATTGTTTTCCAAGTTTGATTCTAGGTCAAGAAGATTGATGAAAATTTAAATCCCCTGCGCACTGGTTTGCAGGATGCAGGGTAACTGCAAATTCTAAACTTCTCAATAGCCCTACAATAAAAAACTTAAAAGTGAAAAACGCTGATTTTTAACGCACTTGCAGTACTGCTATTATTGAGCAAATTGAAAACGAAACCACAGTTGTTGCTTCTTGAATTCTCAGATCCGGCATAGTATGAGCATTACCCCTGTGCGCAGAGAAACGATTTAAACACCGAACTTTTCTTTCTAATCCTGACATTAAATTCAAAGGCTTCACTTGGCTCAAGATTAGTATTTTTTACTATTATTCATTCACAACACAGAAAAAAATTCTTACATGAATTCTGCTATGGCAATATATCCTTAAACCCCATGATTGTTCGGCCTCATTCCTTGGAAGCCTACAAATCAAGAAATAAATAACCCTGTAACTACCTGCATAAGCGTAATTTAAAACATTTCTCTATTTTTCTTCATATGTACAGTGGACTTAAACCGTAAACAAATGAAATACAATTCACAGACTGATCAGCCTCTGCACATCTCGGGTATAACGGATGAAGGAGAAGCGTCAGTCTTGTGAATCGGGGGTTTCCGTTGCTTGAAAGCACGCATGGGGCTGGAAAACGCCCAAGCCCAGCCCTTGCCGCTCCTCCGGTGCTGCTGCTGATGCTGCTGCGAATCGTCGAGACTCGAACCCTTGACCTCGGCGGCCAATTCCTTGTCCCGCGAAGGCGTGAAATACACATTGCCATTGTGCGCCCCCTTTTCCCAAATGTAGCCATAGCCAGAGAAGCTCCGCCGCCCTACGCCCACAGATCGCGACTTCGTGAGCCTTTCCACCACAATCCGATCTTCCGAGCTGCAAGATCTCCGATGCCCGTCTTTCGAATCTTCTTCCTTGAGATCCTCCTTCGGAGCTTTCCTCTTCTTCCTGAACAGAAAAAAGGACCAGATGGTGTAAGATTTCTTCGCAGCCAAGGGTTTCGGGGTCGGGGGATCGAATTTCGCCGGCGCCGTGACCGATTTCGTCCTGGTTGTTGCAGGGGCAGCGGATTTGCTTCTCCTCAGGAGAACAATAGAGGCGGGTTCGGGCTTGGAGGAATCGAACTCGGGTCTATCGCTGTCTATGAGAAAGGAAATTCTACCCACGCTGCCGACCTCGACAGATCCTGTGCCCGTGCCCTCAGCGGGACTCTTCTTCTCCTTAATGGAAGACGACGAAGTGGATGCCTCTGAGCACGAACACGACGAAGCACCATTGCTGCGCCTCTGCTCGCCACAATCAGGGCAAAAGAGCTTGTTCAGCCGCTCCTTCAAACACAGAGGACAAATCCCCGTGCCCTGATTAGGGTGCCGCCTGCACCGGGTTTCGAACCCGTCCCATGTCTCCGCCATTACCATTTTCCCCCTGTCTCTCATTTCTCTGCAACACAGGTAAACCAGACAAACAAGCCCCTTGTTTGCCCCTGCCAAAGGATTTTTTGCCCCTGCTTTGGGGATTTTTCGCCCCTGATTTTGGGATTGTTTGAGTGTATAAGAAGAATCCCCAGCTACTAATTTTTTCAAATACCTACAATGTCAGATCGTTTGCTCGTATTTCCGAATTCCTGAGATGGGTTTTTATCCTTGATTGTGTAGACAATCTGTGGGTTCCACTTCCCATTTCCGACTTCAGAGCTGGAATTCCGACTCCCGAGTACCGACATGAGCGCTGAAATTTTCAGGAGAAGAAAGAGACTAAACCCTTGGTAAGCAAAGTCAGCCCGGCAGCTGCCCACGTGGCATCTCTTTTTGTGATGAATCTGATTTAATTTATTTAATGTTTTTGACGCGGTGTGAAATAGTCTGTGGTAGGTGGGCTACGACTTTAGTCTCTCTTATGTATGGAGGGCAAGATGGTTATTATTATTATTATTTATACCCATACTTTTGGTTTTATTTTTACAGTGTCCTATCAACTTGTCAGCCTAAATTTGGCTGTGAAACTGCCATCTCACTTTTGGATTTCTCAATTGGAAGTTGATGCTTTATCATGTAGGCTTTCACTCCCTAGGTGTTTGGGACCATAAGTCCCCACATATAATCTGAGGCCTCCATTATCTAGGTGTTTCTTCATTTTGATAGAGATATCTTAACATAAGATATGCATGGTGAAATCTTAACATAAGATATGAGTGGATCTCTATTATTTTTGGTTGCTTTTGCATTATGAGCTGATTTAACATGACATATTGCTATGTCATGGTTTTTGAATGCATTCATTTGAGGCAAGCATAAGATGCAATAGAGAATTATTAAAGTATTGACTTTTGAACTTACTAATATCAAAATAACTAAATTTATATCATCGTCATATAGGCGGTGTTCATTTTGATAGAGATGTCTTAATATATAGTCTTAATGGTGAGATTAGTAGATTTCTATTGTTATTTTGTGTTTTTGATTATTCATTATGAGCTGATTTAACACGTGTTTCATGTGATATGTTGTTATGTCATGGTTTTTAAATGCACTCATTTGGGGCGTAAGCACATTAGGATGTAATTAGAGAATTATAAAGTGCTTACTTTTGAATTAACGAGCACCGAAAAAATCAAATCTATATCATCATCATATAGGACATCTATATGTTTGCAAGTGGCACCGTAGGTCTTTTTCATCATTGTTAACTTGTTCCGTTGAAGGGTTTGGCCTAAGATAATTCACTCACTTGTCAAGTTGGTAACTCCTCAATAGTGTCTTTAGACACCACCTTGACAAATTCATGTATATAGAATGTAAACATGAATAAAATTTAGACAAACTTTAGTTTGATAGTTAAATTCTTCTTTCCTTGTGCACTCTTGCATCCTAATGATGGATCATGTCGTGTGATCGAAAATGTTGATGTTAAAACTTTTTACCCCATTGATTTCATAAACTATCATAAACAGTCTTATGCTAATTAAATCAATAAGGTGCACCATATAAGCTTTGTAGAATCAAGATTGACCTTACAAGTCTTGTGATAGATCTTAATAATTTAATTTGACTATTTAAATTTTGTGGTTCATTCATCAAATCAAGGTGGGTAATTTTATAATAGTAATTAACCATTGTAAAACAACAAAATCAATCCTATAGTTAAGTACGTTTAGCTAGATACTCCAATTTAATTATTATATTTAATTTAATTTGTTATGTTGTAAATTGCACACCCTTACAATTTCACCTATGTTTTGTTTCCACTTTGGTGTCCTCTCTCTCTCTCTCTCTCTCTCTCTCTCTCTCTCTCTCTCTTTCTCTCTCTCTCTCTCTCTCTCTCTCTCTCTCTCTCTCACACACACACACA
Organism: Thuja plicata; assembly: GCA_018584345.1. Classification (NCBI taxonomy): domain Eukaryota; kingdom Viridiplantae; phylum Streptophyta; class Pinopsida; order Cupressales; family Cupressaceae; genus Thuja; species Thuja plicata. The sequence continues at coordinate 88,474 of MU227274.1, forward strand.
CACACACACACAAATAGTATGAGTTATAAGACCAATTAAATTGTCATAATTTGATAAAATATTATTTTATTTTTGGGTAATGCTAGAACATTTCTTTTATATTAAACTTTTAAACTCAAAAATTTGTTATGATATTCAATATCTAATATGATTATATTCATCTAAAATTTATAAGTTATAGAGGAAACTAAATTAAATTATCAATAACATCATATAATTATTAGTTGCTTTAGGGTCATATCACAATTTTTAATCACCAACATTGATTTTATTTATAATCTAATGGTTGAGGTTTTATTCAATGGGGTTGAAATGTACCCACAAAGCTCCAATGCCTATTAAGCCCAAAAGTATATTTGGATTGTTAAAGATTTATCATCTAATGATTGGGGTTGAATTTTATGGGCTAAAATGTACCTACAAATCTCTAATGCCCAAGAGGCTCAAAATAGAACCCAAGTGGTTACATTATAAATAAAATCAAAATTGGTGAAAATTAATTAATATTGTTAGATTATAAGGATTTGCCATGGTTTGTAATGCATTTGATTATTTTTCATCAAGATTCACCAATATTTTCTATAAATTTCAAGTGATTTAAAAAAATTGCCAATAAAATTAATATTTTTAAAATGCAAATAGATGAAATATTTTCTAATAGAAATTAATAGTTTTTTTCAAAAAATAAAAGATTCACCAAAGTTTCATATCATTTTTAAAAAAAAAAAAAAATTTGTGGGAGGTGGGGGGGGGGTTCTTAAAGTTAACATTGCTTAGCTCTCTTGACTTTCAAACTCACATACATTTCTCAACAACATTTTACAA
>MU227274.1:89725-102445 GCA_018584345.1 Thuja plicata
ACTGAGAGGGGGGGGGGGGTGAATCAATGGTCTAAAAAATAATTCCAAAAATTCAACCAAAAACTTATCTCTTAAATATAATACCCTCGGTTATCTTACATTCCCAATTTCATCAAGATGTATGCCATAAATAACTTTAACAAATATAAACTGCTCGGTAAGATATACTGTTTATCTATTCTAAACTTTACCGAATAGCAATAAATAAACTTAGAGTTAACCGACCAATCCAGTTTCAATAATGTGTAAAGCAAAATATCAATGCAATGAAACATATACACATTTGACACAGATTTTAACGTGAAAACCCAATATGGGAAAAACCACCTAGGACCGGTAACCCAAAATAATTTCACTCTTTTGAAGTGAGCTTGGTGAAGAGCCAACCTTGTTAAAGGTTACAATACACACTGTTAAGTGTGACCTTGTTAGAGGATTTAACCAATAGTTTGTCTTTTGACCTAGCACTCATTATGCTGTCAACAAGAAAACCTTTTGATACTCTTGAGTATCTCAATACAATAATGACTATTAAATCCCACTCGGTTAAGAGATTTTCTGAATCAATGGTTAAACTGTTGGAATAGTCCCAAGGGATAACTGAGAGGGGGCGGGGGGGGGGTGAATCAGTTATCAACAAGTTTTAATTCTTTTCTCCAATTAAGTACAAAATATCATTAAACATATACACAATAAGATAACACAAAATAAAACACCACAATTATAGTTACGGGGAAACCAAAATAGGTAAAAACCCTGGTGGGAATTAGCACCCACAAAGAATTGTACTTGAGTATAATAATCCATGTTAGAAGATCTTACAACCCTATTAGGAGTTGATCTTTACAATGCAATAAGTAAAGTGACATGGTTAAGGGTCAGACCCTATTAGGAGTCTTTTACAAATAACCCTGTTAGGGGTGAGGACTCACTGTCGAAAAGCACACTACTAACATGATGAAGGCTGCAACCTTCAGTAAAATAGATATACACTATATCTGATAATGAACTGTTTGAGTAGACCTGTTGTCTTGATAAGTTCCAATGTATTGTATACACTCTTCGCTTCTTCACATAGATCTTTATCTGATGAATGAAATAGCTTTACTGTCCCAAAACAATTAGCATTCTGCTATGTTCTTTTTCTGTCTCTTTTCTTATCATTCACACTTAGTGATCACAAATGAACTATTATATGTATCTTCTCTAAAAGATATGATCACATCGGCTGTAGGAATCCCTTCAATGCTTCTCTTATCGGCTAAACTAAGCACACAACATAATTAGAACCACGCAACTCAAAATGAATAGACGCATCGCTTCACATAGTTGGCTCCACCAAAATTACCCAAACATCATGCTTCAGATGAAAAATGATTAGCACCTTTGGTTAATTATCTTTCACTCATAACTAAACATGAATCTGAACACACATATCCCATAGATAGGTGCAATTGAAGAATCAATAAAATTATTGTCGGCTTTCTGAAAATAATCCTCTGAAACTGTGGCTGGTAAACAGAGTAACATAACTCAACTGTAACTAAACTTCTGAATCTACGTGTATGAACATGGTATCCTAACTATGTCTGAAACATAAAAACAACCGCGCAAGGCTTCAACATATCCATACTGAAAAGTGAATACAGTACACTGTTGTATACTATATATGTTGTCATCAATGACAAACATACAGTCAACTATTTGCACAAGGGCAAATCTCCAACATAAACTGATACAGTAAATGATCTGTTCAAATTACAACTTTGATTTGCAAATATTCAAATATATTGTTCATTCTATAATACCTCTCTGATCAATATACACTTCATTTCCTTTGCTCTCATTATTTGTTTTTCTCGGTGAATGCTCTGTCCTCTGTTGCTCGGTGTCTGTAGAATTCCTTGGCTCTGTTCTTCAGCTTGTATGATCAGATCTGCATGAAGAATTCTATCTTCACACAAATTATTCTCAGCATTCCTCTTTTTCATAATGAATTCCTTGTCTCTTTATATAGACATGATTAGCTGCTCAATCTCCTTATTTTTGTCATAGTTTTCTTCTTGATCCGTAAAACTTGCCATGCGTTGCTTTATCCCGTAAAGCTCTCCTTTAGTTTTATTACGTAAATCTCTCCTTGATAATTGTGAATAAAATACACTTTAAATCTCTTCCATGCTTTAGTTTAACTGATTGTTGAAAATAAAGCAATCAATCAGTCAATCCCTAAATTGTAGCTCTGCCAGCTAAGCAATTTTCTCATTCTTTAACTTCAATTAAGCTTGGTCATCATCTTCAGTTATGCTCGGTCATCAAATTCAATTTACTATAGTGATCGGTATGTATTGTGAATTGCTCAGTGTTCACTTGCTCTGTATACACTTTCTTGGTAACACTTGCTCGGTTACTACTGTGCTCAGTATACACTGTGAACTGCTCGGGGTTCACTGTCACTCGGTGTATACTGACTTTTTATGTTTTACCAACAACATAAACTTTGTCTCTTCAGATCTTCAAGGTTATGATAATATGTGTATGAATAATCAAACTATATCAAGTTGACATCAATGACAATACAATACATTAACTGATTTAATGTCTTGCATTCACTTTTACATCTCGGTGATCATCGACTTAATATCTTCAAACATTTAATCAGTTATAGTTCATCAATCTCTCCCTTTGGAATTGATGGAAACATACTATGAAATATGCAGTATAAGATATGCCATAACATACCAAACTTATTGTTCTATAACCAATTCAAATATCTGAATCTCGGTAAGCTCTTCTAGCTTAGATTTGATTTTTGTTGTGTGCTCTCCCTTTCTTCATTCCCTTCAATGGATAGGTGTAGCAGTTCTATTTTCTAATTTTGTCTCTCCCTTTCTCGTAGAATCTCTTCTCCAATTCTCTCCCTTTGATGGATGGTTATTTCATTGAATCTTTATCTCCCTTTGTATTGTAGAATCTTCTTCCTCTGATGGATATTTCATGATGGATGTTCATGAGTATTTCTCTCCCTCATCATTGGATAGTTATGATGGATATTTCATTGAATATTCCTCTCCCTTTGACACAATGCCAAAAAAATATACAGCTCTATAGTAGCCAACGATATCTCTTGTGTGTGGTTCAGATAAGTACCTTCGGTGTACTGATATATCATTGCAGTCCATATCTCAGCTTGCATCAACATGATTAATCTTTTGATAATGTGTAGATTGATGTAGCATCAAAGCCATCTTAGTGACCAGTAAACAAGGGATGAACCCCTAGTCTATTCCTCAGGTATTCAAATGTATCTCTTGGCAATGGTTTTGTGAATATGTCTGCTAATTATTCTTTGGATTGTACATATTCCAGTATCACTTGTTTTTCTTGTACTTGTTCCCTCAAGTAATGATACTTAATAGATATGTGCTTTGTTTTAGCATGCATGATAGGGTTCTTTGAAATGTTGATAGCACTATTATTATCACAATAGATAATTACTGGGTCAAGAATTTCCTCATTCATACCTTTCATCAATTGCTTGATCCATGCAATGTTAGAGCAATTTGCAGCAACAACTACATATTCTTCTTCGGCAGTTGATTGAGATATGCATCCTTGCTTTTTACTTATCCATGTGACAAGTCTATCACCTATAAAGAATGTTCCTCCTTTTGTGCTCTTTCTATCATCTATGTCTCTAGCCCAATCAACATCAGTATAAACTTGTAGCTCAAATTTGCCTTCTTTATTGTACCACAAACCAAAGTCTTCAGTATTCTTCAAATATCTTAAAATTATTTTAACGACAGTCATGTGTGATTCCGTAGGATTAGCAGAGAATCTTGCAACTATACCAACTGCATGTGCTATATCAGGTCTAGTGTGTATGACATACATTAGTTTACCAATCATAGATCTATATAAGGTCTGATTTACCTTGGTTGTCTTGTCTTCCTTTGTCAATTTGAATCTAGTTGCCATAGGTGTTCCAACTGGTTTGGAGTCCTGAGTCCTCTATTTTGAATATCTTCAGAAATTCTTTGATGTATTTGGATTGTGTGATGTAGATGCCTTCAGCCTGTTGTAGAATCTGTAGACCAAGAAAAAATTTGATCTCTCCAAACATTGACATTTCAATTTCTTTGCTCATTTCATCAGCAAATGACTTGCATAGCATATCATTACCTCCAAATATGATATCATCAACAAATATCTCAGCAATCAAAGTTTTATCATCAGTATCTCCTTTCAAATACAGATTACTATTGTCATTTGTTCTAAAAAATCCAATACTAACGAGATAAGAGTGAAGTCTTTCATACCATGCTCTTGGTGCTTGTTTCAATCGATACAAGGCTTTGTATAATTTACAAACCATGTTTCTGTTGGAAAGTAATCAATTTTGGGTAAATATGATTTACTTTTTGGTTGTCATTTATGGCAACACACATGGGTTTCAGACCGATTTCAGAATAAATAAGTTTTGGTGATTCATAAATTGACTAAGTGTAGAAACAAAGATACATAAGTGTTTTGGGTGTCGAAGATTGAGATCGATGATTTAGGGAAAGAGATCTTAGAGGAAGATAGTATGGGGTATGTATGACCTCCACCTAAGATCGATTTTGATTTGGTTGAGTCTACAGTGAGTTAGACATAATTAAAGAAAAATATACTACAACAAAATAGAGAAACAGAGTAGTTTGACAGTAGCGAAGATTGAGGGAATATGGCTTGGACTCCAGGCAATAGAAGTTGTATTTTGGTTGTTGATAACCTCCACATTGACTATGCAAGAGCACTGATTATGCATTTAGTGTTTACTATATTAAATTTATTTTGTATTGAAGGCCGACTTAGTAATATTTATAATATTCATACTGTGAGCCGACTTTGTAAAGTTGTGAGATATATATGTAAGATCTTTTTGATAAAGATTAAAAGAGTGCAAGTGCGAAAAAATATATGGATGTATGGATGGATATGTTGGATAGTTGTTGAGTGAATATTAGAGCAGAGAATGGAAGAGATCATTAAAGAACTATCTAAGCACCTGTGTTGCTTGTTTTGTTCATGACTGAGAACACTTTGTAACCTGAATTATATTGTAAGATTTGTAAGATCAATTGGCCCCTAACAGGGTGTTGTGAACCTTTGACAGGGTTTTTATTCCTCTAACAAGGAAATATACTATGTAATATTTAGCTCCTAACAGGGCTAGGTCTCCTTACAAGGACATTATACTTTAGTGCATGCTTGTGGGTACCATCCCCACTGGGGTTTTTCCTTGGCCAGGGTTTCCTCGAAAAAAAATATGGTGTTATGAGTATTGTGCCATTTTCTATTTTATTTACTTTACTGCAAATGTATGATTAATAATTAATTGGTTGAAGAATTTATCAAAGTTTTATTATACTGATTCACCCCCCTCTCAGTATAATCCAATCCTAACAATTGGTATCAGAGCTTTTAGCCCTTGGAGAGAAATTCTAACAGCTTGAGGGAGATCAGAATGGATTTGGACAGTTTGCAAGAAAACTTTGATGATGCACTTGAAGACCTTGATAAAGCAAAAGCAGAGAATGGAGAATTGAGATTCAACATGCGAAGAGCTGAGAAATTCATAAAGAAACTCAAAGATCAACTTGAGCTTTCCAGAAATCAAAGACAAGATCTTATGGTTCAGATAAAAGAGGATTCAGATGAAGACAGTTCAGATAAGACGAAGCAACTAAAAGAAGAGAATGAAACTTTGAAATTTGAAAATGAGACTATGGCTAAAGAAATACAGGTATAGAAGGATGCAAAGAAGAAAGTTGAAGAAACTTTAAAAAGTGCATTAGATCAAATGAAGAATGAGGCTGACAACTACAAGAACAAGTATCTAGAACTATAGAAATACAATCATATTATAAAAGGTGAACTTGTTGAAGCAAAGAATCACATTGAGAAACTTCACACCAGTAGTGATTTGATTGATGAACATAGAGAAAAAAGAAATCTAAAGGTGATATGACTGGTATTGGCTTTAATGAAGCTGAATGTTCAAAGAATCAGGAAGAAAAATCAAATGAGAAGATTGATGCTGAGAAAACTTCTATTGAAGAGCCAAAAGAATAGATCAGACCCTTCAGAGGTAGATGCTTTGGCTGCAATAGATTTGGACACATGAAGAGAGACTGCAAAGGTAATGCCCCTTTTAGAACTTTTTCTGGTTATTTTTTTAACTGTAATGGATATGGGCACAAGAAAGCAGAATGCAGAAAACCTAATCAATCAGGATATAGACAAGACAATGGAAGATAACCTACAATGAAACCTACGTGCTACAAATGTAATAACATTAGACACATTGTGAAATACTGTAAGTTGCAAGTCAATCAGGAAAGAAGACCTCCTATATGTTACAAATGCAATAATCTAGGACATATAGCAAAATTTTGTAGGTACAATAGATTAGACAACATAAGAGTACCACCTCCTATGAATTCACAAAAGAATGGAAATGATATTGGTAAGAGTGTTGCAAATGTAAAGAGTGATTTTGAAAGTTTTTTCAAGAAGGCAGAAGACAACAACAGTGGTAAGATATGGAAGATCAAAGAAACTAGTGAGACATTAGTTCAGGGAGAGTTAGTAGAGGCTACTGGATCTTCGCCTGATGGTAGCAAGATAGAATCGACCTAATTGGCTGATCATGGCCTTAGGGGGAGCATTGGACACAAAAAATAGATTATATCATGCCTGGAAATTCATGGATTGAGCTCATGCGAGCTTGGGTATAAGCTTGGCTGACATCATGAAGTATACATCTAAGAGCGCAACATCAACCGACAAACATATTTTGTTCACGAGATCTAACAGCCGACTAGACAGTTTTAAGTGAAAGTGAAATTCATATCCTATTTCACATCACCTAATCCATGGATTCGCCTATAATTTTTGATGTTACAGATAGACCTAGGTATAAGTTTAAGAAACATCCATTCAAATAATTCAAAGAGGATCCAGAGGGAGCATTTTCCCAAACCTCGTATGGCATGTTACACGTTGAAGATATTAAGGCTTACATACATTGTAAGTATGACATACTGGAAATTGATGAAATATCAACTGAGATGGGGTATATGACTGACAATGGAGTCATGAGAGAAGAATACACACATATCAATCAACTGAGCATAATGAAAATAATGGATTTATGCAAATTCAATGAAGATGAATGGTTCAAAATATTGTTAAGTGGGATTCATGATCAGTTTATCTGGATTGGTGATAATTCACCTGTGAAGATTTGTAGTGACCTAATTCATGAGATCACTAGATTGGACAACAGTGGAGTCATTCCTATTGCAGAGAAGCATGTGAAGAAAGAAGTTGAAACCCTAACTCATTCAAAATGGGACAGACGGGCAATGACAGTAAATGACATCTTTCAACAAGATGTAAGATTGATTGAAATGATACTTGGGTACAAGTTCTACTACAGTAGCAGACCTAATTCAATATCTGTTGGATTCATCATGATGGCATGGAGAATGGTTAAAGAAAATGTAAAGTATAATCTATGCAAAGTTCTAGCACAACAATTCCTTGAGAATGTAAAGCTTGTAAAGAAGGACAAATTGAAAACCTTCAGATTTGGTTCATTATTGATGCATATGTTCATCCATATTGAGCACAAGTTTCCTGGTTTACATCCTAGTGGTTGGAAGTCTAGAGTACCCACTGGCATATTGATTTCACAGAGCTACAAAAGACATAATTCTACTTGGGTTGATGGTGAATTATTTGGTATGATCAATATTTTACAGAGATAGATGAAGACAAGGTACAAAATACATGAAGACAATGAAGAGAAATACAAAGATATAATGTGTTTCATGGTTGAAATTGATTGTGTGTGCTTTGAAGCAGTCATACCCAGGAAGAAATGGTGTTACCCCGTGGGTTATGAAGTGAGTTCTGAAGTACTCACCATGCAAGTAGAACATGTCCTTGCATCAGAGACTGACACAACAAAGGAAAGATGGGTAACTTATGAAGAAAAATTAGCAAAAGTGAGAGAAGAAAAAACTAGAGGTCTGAGGAAGAGAAAGATAGAAAATATTGTACATGATTGTGGAGTTAAAGCAGGACTAACAGAAGAGGAACTTAAAGAATTCAAGAAGAAGATGACAAAGAGATCACCTGGACTAGCAAGTGGAAGTACTTCACCCCTCCCACTCCTGAGGTAATCATGGTAGACAGTCCACCTCCTCCTCAACAGGTAATTACAACACAAACTAAAAATATCACTTCCAGAGTAACAAGATCAAGCATGCAAACATCACCTAAAGAGCAGAGCACATTAGGAGAAGAGAAGAAAAAAGAAAAACACATTTAGAAACCTGACATGAAGATGCTAGAGAAAAGAGCATTAGAGAAAGGCAAATTGGTTACAATTGATAGATATTACAACTATTGGAATAGTCCCAAGGATAACTGGGGGGGGGGTGAATCAGTTATCAGTCAATTTAATTCTTTTCTCTTTCTTAAATGTAATTTTATATAAAGTAAATGCACATTTAGATAACACAATAGAGTACTCAATAATTTTGGCTACGAGGAAACCAAATAGGTAAAAACCTCGGTGGGAATTAGCACCCACAAATAACTGTACTAGTTTATAATGATCCCTATTAGAAGATCTTACAACCATGTTATGAGTTGATCTTTACAATGCAAGAAGTACAAAGACCTAGTTAAAGGTAAGACCCTGTTAGGAGTCTTTTACAGATAACCCTGTTAAGGGTGAGGACTCATTGTCCAATAGCTCACTGCTAAGATGGTGAAGGCTACAACCTTAGTAAAATAGATATACACTATATATGGTAAATGAACTGTTTGAGTAGACCTACTATCTTGATTAGTTCCAATGAATTGCAATCAACTTCTGTTTCTTCACATAGATCTTCAACTTATTCTTTCTGACTTTCTGCTCTTCTTTGTCTTTTCTTTTTCACTCCATTTCACACTTAGCGAACAAAACAAAACTGCTATATGTAACTTCACCAAGGATAAGGTCATTGCGGTATCTGGAAACACTTCATCAACTTTCTTGTCGGCTCAACCAAGCATGCAATCAAAGTTAGGACTGCGCAACTCAAATTGAATAGATGCGACGCTTCACAAAGTCAGATTCACCAAATTAACTCTAACATCAATATTTTTTTGAAACATTTTTAGTGCCTTTGGATAATTATCTTTAACTCATAACTAAACATTAATACAAACACACATATCCCGAAGATAGGTGCAACTCAAGAGACACTGTATTTACGTCAGCTCTTAACAGATAAACTCCAGAAACTGTAACTTCCATAACTGGTTAATCATAACTCAACTGTAACTGCATATATGACTTGGTGTGAATGCACATAGCATCTAGAACATGTATACACCATGGAAATAAACATGTATAGTACCAAAACATCTGTATTGATAATTGCATATAGGATACTTGCTGTATATTATATGTTGTCATCAATGACAAACATAAAATCAATTATTTGCACAAAGGAAAATATCCAACAATCTCCCCCTTTTACATTGATGACAACATATGATATCATCAACTCAAAGTGTCTTCCTTCTTTTTACAATCTTCTCAATATCCTCATCAAAAGTTCCTCTTTACTATTGCTGCTCTGTATACTCTCCAAGAGTATATGCTCCCCCTTACTAATAATCCCCCTTTGACATCAATGACAAAGGGTGTTGAACACCATTAAGCACAAGTACTACTCCAGAAGTAGAGGATTCAACCATTCATCAGTCACCAAGGACTGATGTTCTTGCTGCAAGTTTTAATCAGACTTGGGAAAGGGAATTACTCCCAACTTCTCCCTGAGATACTCAAAAGTATCTGTTGATAGAGGTTTTGTAAAAATATCTGCTAGTTATTCTTTGGTGCTCACATAATCCAAATTTACTTCTTTGTCTACAAATTTTTCTCTTAGGAAGTGGTATTCGATCTCAATGTGTTTTGTCTTTGCATGCATCACATGGTTCTTTGACATATTGATAGTACTAGTGTTGTCACAATGAATAACAATAGGATAATCAATCTGAATACCAAAGTCTTTAATCATCTATTTGATCCAAACTATTGTTGAACAATTTAATGCTGCTGCAACATACTCAACTTCTGTTGTTGACTGAGAGATACAATTATGCTTTTTACTTGTCCAAGTGACCAATCTATCTCCAAGAAATACTGCTCCTCCTGATGTACTCTTTCTGTCATCAACACAACCTGCCCAATCTGCATCTGTGTACACATGAAGTTGTATATTCCTTGAGTTAGGGTACCATAAACCATAGTCAATAGTTCCTTTTAAGTATCTGAATATTCTTTTTATTTCCATTAGATGATTTTTCTTGGGTTCAACTGCAAATCTTCCAACAATGCCAACTACATTAGAAATATCAGGTCTAGATTGAGTAAGATATATGAGTTTTCCAATCATAGACTTGTATAGGGTCTTGTCAACTATTGTGGAATCATCATCTTTAGAATGCTTGCTTCCTATTATCATGGGGGTGCTTACTGGTTTGCAATCTTCCATCTTGAAAGTCTTCAATATCTCCTTTACATACTTAGACTGATTTATGAATATGCCTTTGTCTGTTTGTTTTACATTCAATCCAAGAAAGTATTTGATAGGTCCAATCATGCTCATTTAAAATTCACTTTTCATTTCTTTGGCAAATTCTGTTCTAAGTTTGTCATTACCTCCAAAGATAATGTCGTCTACAAAAATAGCAACAAGTAGTAGTCCTTCATTTGTCTCTCTTACGAATAAATTAGAGTCTGCTACTCCTTTTCTAAATCCTATCTTTGTTAAGTAAACATCAAGTCTCTCATACCACGCTCTTGGGGTCTATTTAAGTCCACAAAGTGCTTTCTTTAGTCTGCATACCATGTTTGGTTTATCTAAAAGTTTGAATCCTTCAGACTACTCTATGTAGACTTCTTCCTTCAAGTCACCGTTCAGAAAAGTTGATTTTACATCCATTTGGTATACCTTAAAGTTCTTGAATGTTGCATAGGCCAAAAAAAAATTGATATCTTCAAGTCTTCTCATAGGGGCAAATGTATCAGTGTAATATATTCCTTCTCTCTATTCATATCCTTTACACACTAATCTTGCCTTATTCCTTACCATTGTACTTTCTTTATTCATTTTGTTCCTGAATATCCACTTAGTTCCAATCATGTTCTTGTCATGAGGTCTAGGGACCAGTTCCCATATTTTATTCTTGATTATTTGATCTAATTCTTCTTGCATGGCACTTTTCCAGTCTGAATCTTTGCATGCATCTTCAACACTCAAGGGTTCAATATGTGAAAGTAAGCATACCTCTTCATCAATGGTTGAACCTTTTTCTCTAGATCTTGTCAAGACTTTTGCGCTCTGATCTCCAATGATATCTTCCTTAGAGGGGTATTTGGATGTGTATCTTGAATTCTTAGGAGTGACACTTTCATCTGTAATCTGTGATTCTTCTTCACTTGGATTAGGATTGTTACATGAAACATCAATATAGTCAAACATTTCTTCAATAACTGTGTCCTTATTGATGGGTCTAGGCTCATCTTCAATCATGGGAGCATAGTCATAATATCTTTCTTGAATCATAAACTTCTCATCAATATTCACATGAGTACTTTCAATGATCTTCTTTAATCTTAGATTAAAACACCTATAGGCTTTGCTTTTAGTAGAGTAACCAAGAAAAATACCTTTATCGCTTCTAGTATCAAACTTTCCAATGCTATCATCTCTCTTGATGTAGCACTTGCTTCCAAAGATTTTGAAGTATTTTACAGTAGGTACATTACCAAACCAAAGTTCATAAGGTGTCTTGTCTGCGCCTGGCCTCAATTGTATTCTATTGATAGTGTAAACTATTGTATTGACTGCATCTCTCCAGTAGGTATGGGCAACCTTTCCTTCAATCATGATAGTGCACGCTATGTCAAGTATTATCTTGTTCCTCCTTTCTTCTATCCCATTCTGCTGAGGGGTTCTAGGTGCACTTAATTATCTTTTGATTCCATGTTCTTCACAGTAGTCATAAAACTGGTCAGAGGTGAATTCTCCTCCTCTATCATATCTCAGATATTTTATCTTTAATCCAGATTCATTCTCAACCTTAGCTTTGAATACTTTGAACTTCTCAAAAGCTTTAGATTTTTATTTTAATAATGCAACCCACATCATCCTTGAGAAGTCATCAACAAACAAAATAAAATACCTTTCTTTGTAGTATGATCTTGTTTGAGTAGGTCTACATAGGTCTGTATGTATTAGATCTAATTTGTTTTCTCCAGAGTCTTGTTTGCTCCTGAATGAGGTCCTCACATGCTTCCCCATCACACATTCCCTGCACATGGTATCAACTGGTCTTGCAATGCTAGGAAGGTATCTTACTTCCTTTACATTACTTATCTTGACTATGTTGTCAAAATTGATATGACAAAGTCTCTTGTGCCATAGCCAAATGTCATCTACTTTTGCAACAAAACAACTTACTTCTGAGTTGAGCTGAAAAACATTACCTTTGGTCTTTGAGCATGATGCAATCATGTCTCCTTCTTTGTTGTTAATGATGCACTGGTTGTTTTTGAATTCCAACTGATATCCTTTATCAAGCAACTGTCCAACACTTAGTAAG
>MU227274.1:102495-142714 GCA_018584345.1 Thuja plicata
TTGTTGTTAATGATGCACTGGTTGTTTTTGAATTCCAACTGATATCCTTTATCAAGCAACTGTCCAACACTTAGTAAGTTATGATGCAAACCATCAACATAGAGAACATCATCTGTCTTGTTCTTTCTATCTAAGGTCATAGAACCTCTGCCTATGATAGGTTTGGGAGTGTTATATCCAAATTTAACCATACCACCTTTGTACTTGTCCAAATGTACAAATCTATCTTTGTCTCCTTTCATGTGGTGTGAACATCCGTTGTCAATGATCCAGTCAGTTTTGATGTCATCTTTTGAAACAAATGCTAACTCCTGTTATTTTACTTCATCTTGTTTGTCCATTTCTTCAAGCATCTTCTCAATGTCTTTAATGGAAATGAATCCAATTTCATCTTCTCCTGAGTCATCATCAGTTACACCATCCTCAGCATGATATCATTCTTTAGTGTACTTAGGTTTGTAATCTGATATGAACTTCTTGACTCTTGTAGGGCACTTGGATGCAAAGTGACCAACTTTTTTGCATGAAAAAAATTTGAATGGTAGCTATCCTTCATATTTTCCTTTACCTTTCCTTTCTTTCTTGGCAATCATAGCAATGATTTCTTTTATTTCTGTATCCACTTCTTCATTATTACTAGAACTGCTTATAGATTTCCTGTTGTGAACTGTGGCTTTGAAGGTTGTCTCACTTTTAGGTTCTATCTTCAATCTAGATATCTCAAATGCAGATATTATGCTGATCAAAGTCTCCCTCTTGAAGTATTTTGAAAATTTCATAGTCTCATTTAAGATATTGATCTTGCTCTCATAATCTACTATCAATGTGGTCATTAATTTGTCCATTATATCTTCTTCTGATATTTCTCCACCATTGTTTCTTATACCTGATACTGCTTCATTAATCCTCTGATTGTAAGCTCTGATGTTTTCTTCAGGTAACATTTCTAAATTGTTGTATCTTTTCTTCCATGTCTTTCTGCACACATTCTTTGCTTGGATGTCTCCTTCAAACATATCTTTTAAGTATTTCCAAATAGAGTATGCTTTATCTGTCTTCTTGATCTCAGAGAATTCACTGTCCAATAGGGTGCTGATTAGGGCTTCTTTGGCAATTGCCTTATTAGTGAAAACTTATTTTGTTTCATAGTAGATTCATCTGCTGCAAGATATTTCAAGGTGGGAACTTCAATTTCTTGAGTGTCAATCTCATAGATCTCAAATCCAACGCACTGAAGATGTGTTATCATTTTGTTCTTCCAGTCAAGATAGTTTTCTCCATCGAACTTGGGACTCTCTTTCCTGAAGTATGCCATCTAATCTACCTTAAGTTGTTACGCTTTCTCTCCAAGGCACTTGGCTTTGATACCAATTTTTGGAATAGTCCCAAGGATAACTGAGAGGGGGGGGTGAATCAGTTATCAGTTAATTTAATTCTTTTCTCTTTCTTCAATGTAATTTGATATAAAGTAAATGCACATTCAGATAACACAATAGAGTACTCAACAATTTTGGTTATGGGGAAACCAAATAGCTAAAAAACCCGATGGGAATTAGCACCCACAAATAATTGCACTAGTTTATAATGATCCCTATTAGAAGATCTTACAACCCTGTTAGGAGTTGATCTTTACAATGCAAGAATTACAAAGACCTGGTTAAAGGTCGGACCCTGTTAGGAGTCTTTTATAGATAACCCTGTTAAAAGTGAGGACTCATTTTCCAATAGGTCACTGCTAAGATGGTGAAGGCTACAACCTTTAGTACAAAAAATATACACTATATCTGGTAAATGAACTGTTTGAGTAGACCTGCTATCTTGATCAGTTCCAATGAATTGTAATCAACTTCTGTTTCTTCACATAGATCTTCAACTTATTCTTTCTGACTTTTTTCTCTTCTCTGTCTTTTCTTTTTCACTCCATTTTCACACTTAGCGAACATAACAAAACTGCTATATGTATCTTCACCAAGGATAAGGTCATGATGGTATCTAAAAAAACTTCATCAACTTTCTTGTTGGCTCAACCAAGCACACAATCAAAGTTAGGACCGCGCAACTCAAACTGAATAGACGCAACACTTCACAAAGTCGGCTTCACCAAATTAACTCTAACATCAATATTCTATTGAAACATGTTTAGCACCTTTGGATAATTATCTTTAACTCATAAATAAACATTAATACAAACACGCATATCCTGAAGATAGGTGCAGCTCAAGAGACACTGTATTTATGTCGGCTCTTAACAGATAAACTCCATAAACTGTAACTGTCATAACTGGTTAATCATAACTCAACTTTAACTGCATATCTGACTTAGCGTGAATGAACATAGCATCTAGAACATGTATACACCATGGAAATAAACACACATAGTACCAAAACATCTGTACTAATAATTGCATATAGGATACCTGCTGTATATTATATGTTGTCATCAATGACAAACATACAATCAATTATTTGCATAGAGGCAAATCTCCAACAACAATAGGTATGAAGAGGCAAACAAACTTAAAATTGAAGACATTGTGATAGAGCACCTACTTACTTTTAAGAAGACACTATTAGAGATTGAAGGAAGCATACCCATAGACCTTTATGGGAGACTGGAAATAAGAAAACATGTAGCACAAATTGAATATGATACAATTAGAAACCAAGAAATAGATAACATGCTACCTATGATATCAGTCGAAGAAAGGGATAGAATTTACAAGGAACTAAAATCTCTACTAAGAACCAAGGTGAGATTATTGAAAATCATGGCTAGGAAATATGATGAATTCACTGAGGAGACTCAGAAGGCATTAGAGAAGATTCTAATGAGTTCTACTTCTAGCAATCCCTCACCTCCTAAGACCACATCGCCCATACAATTGGGAATGGGTGAGAGATCTAAGGTGAAAGAGACATCTAATGAGAAGAGCGAAGCTAATCCTCCACCAGATTTCTATGTTACTAGTGTAGCAGTAACTCTTGACACATCTCAAGATGAGAAGGACCCTTTTTCGGGGAATATGGATACTTCTGTGGAAGATGAGGCAGAACAAAAAATGGAAGAGGAACAAAAGAAGGAAGAAGAGTAGAAGGAAGAAGAAAACAAGACATATCAGAAAGAGGATGAAAAGAAAGAGGTAAATACATCATCCACAT
Organism: Thuja plicata; assembly: GCA_018584345.1. Taxonomy (NCBI): domain Eukaryota; kingdom Viridiplantae; phylum Streptophyta; class Pinopsida; order Cupressales; family Cupressaceae; genus Thuja; species Thuja plicata. The sequence goes on from MU227274.1 coordinate 105,655, forward strand.
CATTGTTGGCAAGCAGTGATATAAATGTTGACAACATAGATGAAGTAGAGCTAGTAAAATTGGCATTTACTGCCTAAACAAAGCAAAGGAGAGATCAGGAAAGAAAGGAGACAAGAAGGCAAAATTCATCACAAGATAAATTGATACTGTAAAAAAATTACTTCCCACACCTATTGTTTTCCAGGATAAAGATGACATTGAGAATCTGAAAATCACACTTGATGAATTTGATGGACACTATGATAACCTACTGAAGATAGCAGAAGAAACGGCATAGAAGACTTACTCTGAGAAGAAGCTACCAGTAGTCTGCAAATCTATTACATGGGATATAGGAATTGTAAAGACTTGCTTGACAAATGCAAGAAGTTGCATTGGGCATGGGAGAAAATTATTCAGTTATTGCATGAATCCTATAAGGCATATTCAGAATGTAGAAGACATTATTGCCAAAGAGAGAGAAAATTTGAATGGTATGATGGATGGTTGTGAAACATCTTCACAATCCAAAATAGAGCTAGAAAAAGAGGTCACAAGGATCTTGGTTAAACTCAATGTACTGGATAATGAGAAAGGGAGAGTATTGACAAGGTTCAATTTGCTGAAAAGTTTTATCACTCCTAAGTTATGAATCCTTGAGGCTCATCTCTCAGACTTGGAGAAAGTGACAGATTCACTGGATAAATCTTTTCCCACTAACTCGAAGGAAGCTGAGACCACATCATTTGCATTGAATGTCTTAGTTCACATTAGCAAAATTTTGTTCAAGACATGGATTGCAGAAGTGAAGATCTTGGAAGATTGCTTTCAAGATATCTTGAAACTAGTGAGCAGGAATTATAACCTTTTGTTATATATGCACCTTTGTCATTGTTTTCAAAGGGGGAGAAGAGAAGAAAAAAAAATATATAAATAATATAGAGAAGAAAAAAATAAGAGAAAAGAAAAGAAAGATTATAGAAGAAACAGATTAGTTGGAACACTTATTCATTTTTTTTTGACAAGTGTTGCCATCAATGCCAAAGGGAGAGATTGTTGAAAAGTAATCAATTTTGGGTAAATATGATTTAATTTTTGGTTTTCATTTATGGCAACACATCTAGGTTTCAGACCGATTTTAGAATAGATAAGTTTTGGTGATTCAAAAATCGACTAAGTGTAGAAAGTAAGATACAGAAGTGTTTTGGGTGTCAAAGATCAAGATCAATGATTTAGGGAAAGAAAGATTAGAGGAAGACAGTATGGGGTATGTATGACCTCCACCTAAGATCTATTTTTATTTGGTTGAGTCTATGGTGAGTTAGATAGAATTGAAGATAGACAGATTGCAGCAGAATAGATAAACAAAGCAGTTTGACAGTAGTGAAGATTGAGGGAGTATGGCTTGGACTCCAGGAAATCAAAGTTGTATTTTGGTTGTTGATAACCTCCACATTGAATATGCAAGAGCGCCGACTATGCATTTAGTTTTTAATATATTAAATGTATTTTGTATTGAATGATGACTTAGTAATATTTGTAATATTCATACTATGAGCCGACTTTGTAAAGTTGTGAGATATATATGTAAGATCTTTATGATAAATATTAAAAGAGTGTAAGTGTGAACACATGTATGGATATATGGATGGATATGTTGGACAGTTGTTGAGAAAATAGCAGAGCAGAGAATGGCATAGATCATTGAAGAACTATAAAGGAACTATCTAAGCACCAGTGTTGCTTGTTTTGTTCATGATTGAGAACACTTTGTAACCTAAATTATATTGTAAGAGTTGTAAGCTCAGTTGGCCCCTAACAGGGTGTTGTGAACCTTTAAAAGGGTTGTTATTCCTCTAACAAGGAAATGTACTATGTAATATTCAGCTCCTAACAGGGCTAGGTCTCCTTACAGGAACATTATACTTTAGTGCATGCTTGTGGGTACCATCCCCACCGGGGTTTTCCCTTGGCTAGGGTTTCCTCGAAAACAAATATGGTGTTATGAGTACTGTGTCATTTTCTATGTTATTTACTTTACTGCAAATGTATGATTAATAATTAATTGGTTAAAGAATTTATCAAAGTTCTATTATACTGATTCACCCCCCTCTCAGTATAATCCAATCCTAACAATTTCTCTTGTCAGGATCAACAAACCCTTTAGGTTGTTCAATGTATACCTCCTCTTCTAGTATTCCATTCAAAAATGCAGATTTACCATCCATTTGGTATACTTTGATTCCTTTAAAAGTAGCATAAGCAAGTAGAATTCTTACTCTTAGTCTAGCAATGGGGGCAAAGGTTTCTCCGTAATCAATACCTTCTTCTTGTGCATACCCTTTGCATATCAGTCTTGCTTTGTTCCTTGTGAGTTCTCCATTCTCATTAAGTTTGTTTCTGAAAATCCTTTTGGTGCCAATGAATTTCTTTCACTCGGTCTAGGTACTAATGTCCATGTTTTATTCTTCTCAATCTATTCAATCTCTTCATTCATTTCACTAACCCATTCTTGATTTTCAAGTGTAGTATTAACAGATTTAGGCTCAAAATCACAAATCAAACATCTATTGTTAAGTGAATTACTTCTTGTTCTCATTCCTTCTCTTTTGTCTCCAATGATCTGTTCATGTGGATGGTGTCTTCTAACACATTTAGAAAGTACAGGTTCATATCATTGTTCTTTATTTTGATCTTCATAGCTCAGTTCAGAATTGTGAGCATTTTCTTGATTCTTGGTGTGTGCAGCCTGTTGCTCGGTTGCATTGTTCTGTCGCTCGGGAAAGGTATCAGGTTCTTCAATGTAGACAAATTTTTTGTAATTTTCAAGTTCCTTTATGCTTTCCTCATCATTTTTCTCAAAAAATTCATCCACTTTAACATTTGTGCTTTCAATGATTTTGTTAGAAGATTTGTTCAGACATTTATAAGCTTTGCTTTTAGTAGATTATCCTAGAAATATTCCTTCATGACTTTTAGAATCAAGATTCCCATTTCTATCATATTTAGTATATAACATTGACTTCCAAAAATTCTAAAGTAACTCACATTTGGTATGTATCTATACCATAGCTCATAAGGTGTCTTATTTGTGTCTTTCTTCAATTGAACTTGGTTCAGTGTATAGACAACAATACTTACAACTTCTCTCCATAATGTTTGTGTGATGCATTTTTCAATCATTAGTGTTCTGGCACAATCAACAATTGATCTATTCCTCCTTTCAACAATCCCATTTTGCTGTGGTGCTCTCAATGCAGAAACTTGTCTTGTAATCCCATGCTCATTACAAAAGTTAGTGAATTCATCATAAATAAATTCTCCTCCTCTATCTGATCTTAAAGATTTTAGTTCTTTTCAACTTTGTTTTTCAACTTTAGCTTTATACCATTTGAACATCTTAAATGCTTCAAACTTCTCTTTTAAGAACATGACAGTCATCATCCTAGAATAGTCATCAACAAATAGAATAAATTATCTATCACCATAATAACTCTTTGTTCTCATTTCTCCACATAAGTCAATATGGACCAACTCCAGAATAGCATTAGATGTGTAGGTTTTTCTCTTGAAACTAGACTTCGCCATTTTTCCTATTTGACAATTCTTGTACATAACATGGTCGGGCTTTGAAATACTCGGTAAGCCTCTCACTTTTCTTTTCTTACTTATCTTCACCATGTTGTCAAAATTCACATGCCATAACCTTTTATGCCATAACCAAACGTCTTCATTTCTAGCCAATAAACAAGTGGTCTCAATATCATCAAGATAGAAAAGATTACCTTTTGTTTGTTCACCAGTACCGATCAAATTTCCTTTTTTATTATAGATCATTGCCTTTTGTTCTTAAATGTAACTTGGTGTCTTGTGTTGTTCAGCTGTGAAATACTCAACAGATTATAGTTAAGTCCTTTCACCCAATATGCATTTTCACATTTGATCATATTATTCAACATGATGGTACCTTTTCCTTCAACTGGGAAAGGTGAGTCATTACCCATCCTAACTGATCCACCATTATAATATTCAAAAGTTTCAAACTAAACTTTATCTCCAGTCATGTGATGAGTACATCCACTATCAATAATCCATACATCTTTTTTGGAAACTTTAGATATGAGTGTTGTTTCAACATACCTTTCTTCTTCATTTGAATCATCCTTCATAGCAACAAATACTACCTCAATATCTTCATCAGAATCAGTACCAGAATTTTCAGCTTTGTTCTCAACCAGGTAACAAGTCTTCTTGCCATTTCCCTTGTAATATTGGTTATCTCTTCTATTAGAGTGTTGGTTGCTTCTGTAGTCTTGGTCAACACTTTTGTCATACTTCTTTTCATAAGATCTATCATTGTTTCTTTCATCCTTCCTCTTGTTAGGGAATCTAGAAGAAAAATGTCCAATTTCTTTGCAATTAAAATAGACCAATGGTAATTTACCTTTATATCTTCCTTTACCTCTAAGTTATCTCCTAGCCATTAGTTCTTCAAGTTCATCAAGTTCTTGTTCATCACTATCACTGCCACTATCATTTCTCATAGTGTGTTTGTTACTAGATTTTCTCATTTTCAGAGAAGATTTGAATGCAGACTCAATAGTAGGTAAGACAGTATTGTCATAGTTGTTCATCTCAAATGAAATAACTCTACTAATCAAAATATCAAGAGTAACATTGTCATTAGCTACTTCTCTCATTTCTTGAATTGCAGATACTCTAATAGCATAAATAGGCAGTAAGGTTCTCAAAATTTTACTTACAACTATTTCTTCCTCAAGTACTCCTCCTACTCCATAGATAGCATTAACAACTTCTTTGATTCTATCACTATACTTAGTGATGTTCTCTCCTTATTTCATTATCAGGTCATCAAACTTTCCTCTTAGGCTTTCAGCTTTAGCTCTCAGCACATTGGTATCTCCTCCATGTACTAGCTTGAGTTTGTCCCACATTTTCTTTGCAAAGGTGCATGATTTCACATCTTCAAATTCAACATCGGTTAGTGAAGAAGTGAGTTCTATCATCATAGAATTGTGTTCATGTTTATCTCTTAATTGATCAACAGTCAGAGGTCTAGTAGGTGCAACATATTTAGTATCCAAGTGTCATGTATCGTCATTTCCAATACAAGATAGATGAAGTCTTATCCTACTTTTCCATGATGTAAAGTTATCCTTATTCAACTTAGGCACATCCCTTTTACTCATCTTATTATCTTTAGCTTAAGTCCCTTTAAAATTTTCTTCCAAGCACCAAATCTCTGATACCAATTGTTAGACTAACTAGGAGGGGGGGGGGGGGGGGGGGGATNGGGGGTGAATTGGTGGTCTTAAAAATAAATCCAAAAATTCAACCAAAAACTCATCTCTTAAATATAATACCCTTAGTTATCTTACATTCCCAATTTCATCAATATGTATGCCATAAATAACTTTAACAAATATAAACTACTCGGTAAGATATATTGTTTATCTGTTCTAGACTTTACCGAATATCAGTAAATAAACTTAGAGTTAACCGACCAATCTAGTTTCAATAATGTATAAAGAAAAATATAAATGCAATGAAACATATACACATTTGACACATATATTTTAACATGGAAACCCAATATGGGAAAACCCACCTGGGACCGGTAACCCAAAATTATTTCACTCTTTTGAAGTGAGCTCGGTGAAGAGCCAACCCTATTAAAGGTTACAATACACACTATTACTTGCCACCTTGTTAGAGGATTTAAAACCAACAATTTGTCTTTTGACCTAGCACTCATTATGCTATCAACAAGAAAACCTTTTGATACTCTTGAGTATCTCAATACAATAAGGACTGTTAAATCCCACTCGGTGACTTTTTCTTGTTAAACTTCCTCTTCTTGAGCTCTAGTGAGCTGATACTCAGCTCAAGTTCTGTGATATCTTTTCCTTTGCCTTCATCTAAGTAAATATTTCCTATAGGTTAGGTATACTTCCCATTTTGGGTCCAGTGGGAGTAGATGATACAGAGTGTGGTAGATCCACCAAAACTTGTATAGCCTCTTAATCTGTAGGCTTATTTACAATTTCTTCCATCTTATCTCCACTCTCTAAAACTGTTTGTACAACCTCTAAAATAGGTGGATTAGTATTGATTAGCTCTTTTTCTCCTTCTTTCTCTAACTTGGCCTCAGTTTCCCGAATGGGCGATTTCATACATGTGTCTGCCGGCTCATTCTGATCCTTGGCATCTAGATTACTGTTATCTTCAAGTGTAGTGTTAATGGGACTATCCATTTTCAAATCTATATTTTTCCCATCGCTTGTTTCCTCTTGTGGTCCTGTCTAAGTCTCTGCTTGATCAGTAGAAGTTTGGTCTTCCATTTCCTTTGGCTCTAAGGTGCCTTCACCTTTCTCATCATCCTTCTTAGTGATTAACCCAAAATTTTCCTTACATATTCTGGTGCTCTGTTGTACTACACCTTCAACATCATTTTTCAATATTTTATAGGCTCTTTGTTTAGGAATAAACTTCCTTTGATCTTGTTCAATGAACTTGGCTATCTGTTTCTTGGTTAAATCAGGAATGACCTTAGCTAGTGTTCCTTCCCTTATCTATCTTTTGGTCATCAAATCATACTGCCACTTTTGTGGTAAAACATCATAAAGCTCTGTAGGAACAAGATTTCCTATCTCTACAAGTTTCATATTGAATGTACACATCATATCTATTAGTGCTTCTTGAATCTTATGTGTGTTTTCTATGCTTTTCTTCTCATACTTGATAAATTTAAATCCTGCTAAACCAGGTGTACTTGTAATATTATTGCATACCTCATCAATATTGGTCATTGGTTTATGTGATGTTTTAGGTATGTTTCTAGTTTCATCTGTATCTATCTTCTCCTCATCATCTTCTTGCTCCAAGATTAGTTTTCACCTCGGTCTCTTCTCAAGCTTGGTCGGCACTACCCTTGTTTCAACTTGTTTTCTCTTCCCTGAACTGCTCTCTCCAGCATTCTTCTTTGTATATACTTTTTTTGACTCGCTTGAGATGAAATAGTTGATTCCCTAGTCCTAGGTCAGTTAACAATAGGAGGGGTAGCCTTAGTTTTGGATTTGCTTTCTTTAGTTGCCTTGGAAACCACTAGCTGCTTCCCTTTTCCTTTCACAATGATATCCTCTTTAGGTTCACTCTCTTCTTCTTCACTAGACATATCTTCTCCATGTCCTATTGATAAACCCAAAGGGTGCATCCTCTACTTCTTCATCACTCTCAATTCCAACCATCTTCTTCAGATTTTTGACAATCTTTTTCTTTTTCCTCTCCATAGTGCCAGCCATCAAATCCATAGAGATTTTGGACTTAGCTTCTTGATAGATTCCAAAACATTTGGCTGCACCATCAATTTCTTCTGCCAATAGAGTTGTTACAGCTGCAGATGTCTCATCAATGTTCACTTCATAAGGTAATGGCCTTAGCCATGATACCCCAGTACTACAACCTGAACATAAGTAAAATTTGTGTCTACCAGAAAACATATATCCTCATAGTGTTTCTCAACTAGTGATCTGGGAATTTCGCTCCTCAATCTCATCTTTTTCTTAAATTCGACAAAATATATTCCCATCACATTGTCAAAATTATCACCTAATTGTTGAATAAATGCATTGATTTTTTGTGTAATATGTTTGTCTATTTTCCACACTATGTTTCCAAACCTAGGAAATGTATTATGTATATAGAAAAATATACAAATGAGCAAAGATTTGAACTTCCACATTGAGTTCTTTGCCTTCCTGATTGAAGAAAGGTTCTCAGCCAGTTGCATCAGTTGAAGCTCTGCAAGGTCATAAGTATGATCCTTCTTCACAATCTTCCAAGCCTGGTTGACTACAATGCATGGGACATTATCCAGTCGACTCGACTGATAAAAATTATGAGCAATAACCCTAACTGCAAAATCTAGCTCCAAGTCTGTAATAGTAGAGATTGTAATTCCTCTTTTATTCCAAATTTCTCTAGTGAATTCTTCTATGTTTTCCTTACTTTGACATCTCATGGTTCTTTTCCCATTAAGAATTGGATAACCAGTTACGTGATGGATGATTTCCTTTGTAATCTTAACTGGTCCATTTTCCATCCATTTGTTCATGTCATGTACACGACTCAGAACAATCTTGATCCATTCCATTCTGAAATCCCTCAAAAAATCTAGGGCATGAGTTAACCCTCTCTCAGCTAAATGTTTGTGTTCACCTTTTAGGGCTCAATCTTTGCACAATTTTCTATAAGATTCTCTTAGCTTGTGATCGCCAACTTCACTTATCTTACACATATAACATGACCTAGTATCATGAATCATGAGTACCTTAGGTGGAATCGATGATAGGGCTATTGTCAGATCACCCTAGATAGCGCTCTCAGGAACTGCTCAAAAATTAGGAGGCACACAGGTGTTGCTCCTTACCAATTGAACTTTTAGCAACTCCTTCTCCATACCCTTTGCTGCCATGGAAGAACTAGCAGCAATGATTTCAAAAGAAATAGGGTTTCAAAGATGATGAATAGAATACCTCGGCAGATGTCAAAATTTGCACTTTTTACTTAGGATAGCCAATGGCACACTGTAGAAGTCTTCAAAAGATCTTTGCAGAAATCAAGTTTACAAATGCTCCAACACTCTGTGAAATTCTCAATCGTAAGGTGAAAATAGGTAATGAATGTCTCATTCCTTTATAGGCTCCAAAGGTCAAAAGTTAGGTTTGCAATAAATGTTCTGTCCATTGAGTGAGTGCCAAACAACTATCCTTGGCCGACTCACAAAACTTGTCTATCTCTTGGTTGCAACCCATACTATCTCAGCACATACAAAGAGCTCAGTCTCAATGTACAATAGTATTTTTTCTCGGCACCTATAGTACATATTGACTTTGCTAGGTACATGTCTCAAAAATATGTCCTGATGCAACTTAACATATGCAGATATGGACTTTTGCACTTTATATGTTAGGAATTGATAAAATATATGAGGTATAAACACAGTTCCTCACATACCTTTTTTTTCTTAATTAGTGATGGTGTGATCACCTGATCCATTGGATTGGGTGACCTCAGCTTCAGTAGCTTCACTGCTACTTAGTTTTATTTTCCTTATCCATGTTTGGTTCATTTGTGTTCTAATTTCTTCAACAGTAGGAGTAGGTACCCTTTTCTTGCAATGCTTCCTAGTGTAACCAATTTTCAGACAATTATAGCAAACTAGGCTTCCATTCATCCAACTCTTGGATTTTCCTCTGAAATGTGTCTTTATGCAGTTTTTTGGAACATGCCCATTATCACCATAGTAATGAAAACTATGTCATGTTTTGTAATCCCAATTGTAGGTGTTACCTTTCCTTGGTGCTTTTGCTTGTGTCTTTGATGTGCATTGTTGTTTAGCATTAGATTTGCAATCTTGTGCTCTATGTCCAAATTTTTGGTAGTTGTAACAATACCCATTGAATCTAGGTGTGGGAGGTGCATTCTTTGCCTTTGCCCAACATTCATGTGCTTGATGTCCAAACTTCTTACAGTTAAAGAAATAACCATTGAACTTAGGTTTAGGATTGGACTTACCATTCTTGCTTCGGCAGATATTTGTTGTGTGTCTTGGTTTTCCATAGTGTTGGCATACAAGTTTGATGCTCTTTGACTTCGCATTCCTCTTTTCACCAATCTTAGATGATTCTCCTTTCTCAGTAGATTTTTGTTGTTCGATATGACCTAATCCAAAAGAATCTTTAGATCTCCTTGATGCTTCCATCAAGTTTTCAAAATGAGTCAAAGCTTTATTGGGTCTATTCAATATTTCATTAAGTTCTTTCTCAGATCTCAATTCATCTTTCAATTGACTATTCTCAGATCTCAGATTCACAATTTCCATGTCTTTCCTACTGATCTCTTGATTTGCAAGTAGCAGTTGATTCACCATGTCAACCTGATTATTTATCATCATTTGTACATCATGTGTCCTTTCATCAAGTCTGATAGTCATCACTCTTTTATCTTCTTCAACCATAGCTTTGTCATCTTGAGCTTTCTTCTTTTGTTCCACTACTTTACATAGTCTTACTATTTTCATTTCTTGTTCTCTTTTCAGGTCTCTGACTTATTCACACAATGTATTGTTCCTTTCCAATAGATCTAAAATTTCTACATTGCTCTCAGTAGAGTTTCCATTTTGAAATAGATTTGCAGTGTCTTCTTCCTGATAGTGAGTGTCATTCATTTGTTTGGCCAAATCTTTCCTAGATATCAAGGACTTTCTCAATTCTTGTCTTGTTGTCTCAAGCTGATGTAATGCTAGCTAAATTTCAATCTTTTGATTCTCAATGACTTTACCCAATTTGTAGATCTCCATCTCAAGATCTGTACTCTCAAGTTGATTAAAACCTTTTGTAGGAGAACTGCGCTCTGATACCAATTATTGGAAATACAATATGGGAAAGCAAGATACTGAGGGGGGGGTGAATTAGATCTTCAACCTTTTTTCTCTTAAATCAAACTAATCCACAATCATACATAAATGTAATTGATCTATCATCTAGTAGCATCCATGATAGTAAATAAATAACACAAGACATAGAATTTTGATAACCCAAAAACCCAAAAAGGTAAAACTGGGGTGAGGATGACACCCACAAAATCTTCACTACTATAGCAATAAAGTGTGTATGTTAGGGCTACAAAATTTGATCACAATTTGTAATCTACCTGGTTAAAGGTCTGCCCAGTTAAGAGCTACAGATCATTATAATCTACCTTGTAAAAGGATTTAAACTTACAACAAAGTAAGAACTCGTCTAAGAGATTTAGAAAGGTCTGTTAGAACCACTCTATTAAGAGATTTCACCTGATACACTTGTTAGAATGTCTCAAGATCTGATCCTTTGATATGCACTCTGATGCTGATAATGGATCTCTTCTTTTTGATGCCTTCTCTGATCTAATAATATGATATATCTTTACTCTGCTGCTCACTTCTCTGTCACTCTGCTAGATCTATGCTTCCTCTCTCAAAACAACCCTTCACACATCTCTCATGTACACATACACCTTCTCTCACAGTACTCTACAATTAGGGTAAGAAGCAATCTTAATATACTTTATAGAACTGGTAATTAGATCTAGATCAACAATTAGGATCAAATGCTTATGCTTCTTGGACAATCCAATTTTCTGATTTGCTCCGTGCCATGTAGTGGGATCAAATAATTAAATGTGTAATTATCCCATTGAAAATATTAAATGCTTAGATAAGTTGGCCCAAAACAATTTTCCTCGAAATTTGTGTCATTCCTGACATACATAACAAAACTATCTTTCTTGGCACAAAAATACTCTGGTGCTCAGCATAGACTAAACTTAGCAACCATGTGACTCAGCAACTATTATCTGCTCAACAATGAATGTGTCGGATGGCTCGGCCTATACCGGATAGCTCAGCCACAGTGATGACCGGCTAAAACTTCCTAGATAAATGACTAAGTGTGGGACACTAATGATCACCAAAACTTAGAGATCAACAATAGTAAGGTACGTTTAAGGGTCACTCATTTGAGTGTCAAAGATTTCCTACTTTCCAAGGACTTGAATGAAAAGAGAGCTGGTTGGATAACCAGAGTTATGGAGTATGATATAGAAATTCAAGTTACCAAGATGATCAGAGGAAGGGGTCTTTGTGAGAAATTGACAAAGGATGAGGCTCCAAAGGAACAAGAACAAGTGAATGCATCCTTAGTTGTGCATTCATAGAAGATCATGCGAAGGAAGCAGGTTGGTTGCCAAACATGGTCCTTTTTTTTAGGATAGGTGAGTGCCATGTAAACCTAGATTCAGTAAAGAGAAGGTACTACAGATTGCAATCTATTCCTTTTGTGCTGATTAATGAAGTTATTTTTAGAAAGGATCACAATGGTTTTCTCCTTAGATGCATTGATTTAGAGCAAGTAGAAGATGTCTTACATGAATTTCATGATGGACCTTCTGGGGGTCATTTTTCTCCTAGGACTACTGCTTCCAAGATCATGAGGGTTGGGTATTATTGGCCTTTCATCTTTAAGGATAGTCATGCTCATGTCAGAAAATGTGTGAAATGTGTTATGTTTGTAGGTAAGGAGAGGCTTTTTTCTCTACCTCTCCATCCAATCAAGACAGACCAACATTTTTTGAAATGGGGCATTGACTTCATAGGTCTAATTGACCCCCCATCTAGTGCAAGCCACAAGTGGATAATCACTGCAACTAATTATTGGTCATTGCATTGAAGGAAGCTAATGAGAGTGTTGTGCTAAACTTTTATGATGACATAATCCACAGGTTCGAGACTCTGGAATCTATTATATCGGACAATACACTTGCCTTCAAAGGTTTGAGAGTCATGGAATGGGAAACTAGGCATGGTATTTGACTCAATACTAGTTCCAAATATTACCCCCACGGTAATGGTTTAGCAGAGTCTACTAATAAGAATCTGGTCAGGATTATTAAAAAGACTTTGCAAGAAAATCAAAGAGATTGGCATTCCAAGCTAAATTTTTCCTTATGGTTAGACAAGATCACTCCAAAAAAGATCATTTGGGAACTCTCCTTATATGCTAGTCTATGGAAAAGAGGCTAGGTTGTCCATCTCAACTGAGTTACTAGTTCTAGACCTTGCCACTCAACTTCTCCTCTTTGAAGAAAGAGACCCCTTGTAGGTACGATATACTCAGCTTATGGAGTTGGAAGAAGGTGGAGTGCTGCAGGAGCACCCTAAGGTCTTTAGGAAGATCTTTAGACATTTTGGCTTGTAGGTTGGTTTTTCCAACCATCCATGAATAAGGACTATTTTATAAAGTCCCTAGTGTATTTTAGGTGTGTTTAGTGTTGAAAGATTAGGGTTTGTGTGTGGTTGAGTCAAAGTTGATCCTAGGGGTCTAGAACCTAGAAGTCAACTAAAAGGTCAAAGGGTTGACCAAAATTCCAAAATGGGAAGATTTGTAAGTTTTTAATGTTTTCAAGTCATTTGAGGTCATTTGGTAAGGTTTAAAACCAAATGGGACCATCAAAGTGGAGAAGGTGTCATTTTGACAAAAGTTGTCAAAGTTGTCATGACAACTTTTAAAAGTTGTCATGACAACATTTTCTAGATTTTAGGAATCGGCTCTTATGATGCCCAAATCCTGACCAAAAGGTCTAGACATGAGGAATGAGAGTATATAAGGTGAATTCAACCCTAATATGACATTTAGATTTGATATTGTACGGATTGGTTCATGAAAATAACCAATTTGCAGTGTAACTAAGTTACAGAGCCATCATACATCACTTTTGTGGATTGAATGGATTGAATGAAAGCATGGAGAGTGTTTGAAATGTAATTCCTTAGATCTCTATGGCTTTGGATTAGTTAGTTTCTCTTTCTAGTTAGCTTTTGTTTAATTTCTTGTATTTTGTGAGTTCATTGGCTAGTTTTGGTCCAATCATGTAAAAGATGGATTTTCTTGGTGTTCTCATGGTTCAAACTCCATTACCACTTGGAATCCATTAGAGACTTGTATATAATTTTTAGATATTTCTTTTGGAGTGCATTTTTTTAGGGGAATCTTGAGAACATTCAGGCCCTAGGCGAGTATTGGTTATTCTGGCTAGGGTAACTGAACAATGCAGAGGCAATGGAGGTTGCTGAGTGATTGGTATGTGCCAATCAAGGTTAGAGGAGTGTGGGGTCATGAAATTCAGACCTTATGATGGAAGGAGAAGTTTTGAGGAACCCAATTGATCAACTAAAGAAACCAAAGAAACTAGACTAGTCTTCATGCCCTAGAAACCCTTATTTTTAGGGGTTTGGTGAAAGTCCAATGTACGGACAGTGTAGAAATTGGAGAACTAGAAAATATCTAAGGTGAGGAAGAACCCACAAATAATATGCAATTTATTTCTAGGGGTGTTAATATATTAGGAGAAAATCCACCTTTTTAGTGATTAGGAGGGCTAATATGCCTAAAAAGGCTACAAGGCTTAAAAGGCTAGTATTTTGGAACCCGAATGAAAAATGGGTGAAGGATCCACAAAATTGAATCCATAGAGGTTGGATTAGACCTAAGAGGAGTTAGGGGACCAATCCTTAAGAATTTGACACCATTGGAGTGGTAGGAGGTTAGTTAAGCCATGGATGCAGGAAGTTTACGGAGGGGAGATTAGTGAAGAGTTAGAAGTTGGTGGAGAGCTCCTAGTGTGTGAGGGGATCAAAGAGGTATCCTCTAGTTAGGGTATAAATAGAGACCCTAAGGAAGACCAAGATAAGGTCTTAGAGAGAGCTAGAAGGCTCTAGGAGAGGAGCTCCCCATCATGGAGATAAGGATATGAAGACCATGGAGTTTTGGTAAATGCAAACCAAGAAGATCTTTGACAAGAGAGCTAGATCGAGAAGCTTCAATATCAGGGATATAGTCCTCAAGTGGGATGATTTCAAATCCAGGTCTGGTAGGCACACAAAGTTTGATTCATTTGGGAGGCCCATTTGTGATCATAGAATGCAAAGAGCATAGTGTTTTTCCTCTCTCAACCCTTGAAGGAGAAATCTTGCAAACTTTTGTAAATGACTTTCACCTCAAGTCTTGTTTTGGGATTTGTCCTACCTTGTAATTAATTTTTGCTTCTTTTTAGTTTTGTGTTTTTAGTTTTATTTTTCCTGCTTTCCTCAAAGTGCTTGTGCATAGGAAGTTGTTTCAGCTTGTATATAGCCCTTTTACTATTTTAGTTGTCATTCCTCCTCATGGTTTCATCCTCCTACTTCCTAGAGGTCTCTTTTGTGCTCAATGAAGACTCCTTGCCCAATAGAGTGTCATAAGGCCACTGGTTTTGTATGTCTAGTAGACTGACATCCAGCAGAAGTCACCGAGAATGTTACCCAAAATTACCTATTCTATGCAATTTTGGCTACAAGTGGAGAAAATGAGGCTCCCACAAGGGTAGAGCCCAGCTTGTAAGGGTTTTGTCATGGTTCCTAGCCAATTTACCATTTCCGTCCAATTTTTGGTTACACTAAATAGATGAATCAGCATGAGTGAAGATAAGGATATGAAGATGGGTGTGTTGACCTTATTCCTAAGGTCGCTTGGCTTATTGTTGCATATTTGATATGTTATAGATGTTTTAGAAAAACTGGTTTCTGGTCTATAATAGTGATGCTTGACAAAGTGAGTCTCTGTGTTTTGGAGATATCTTAGGCGATGATGATTCAGGTTGTGCAAGATTAAGAGATGAAAAAAGGCATATTGATGAGTGGATGTTGTTGACCTCTAGTCATGTGGTTCCTGGTCTTTGTCCCACTCTCTGCATATTTATGGGGCTGGTCTTAATCCTCGTTCATGCCTTTTCGAACCTTATAAGAATATTTTCAACCTTAAGTCCTTAGTGGCCTTTTTTAATTCTTCATTTACTTTTTCATGCCACTCAAGTTATTTTTAAGCCATGTACACTTTAACTTCCTTGTATCTCTGAATCTCAAAATGAAAAAGAATATGCCCTTTTTATCTAGAGATCAAGCACAAGCTGTAGATTAGGATCTGTTCATGTTCAAATCAGAGGGCCAGTGCTAGATATCAAAATGAAATGGTTGATTCAACTAAGTTCTAGAGATCATGTGTAGGCCATCAATCATGTTTTAATCTTACGAATGGTGCCAGATCTCACAATAGACCAAGGGTTAGTGAAATAATTTAGAGATTCAGCGATCCCTTTATCTCCTGATCTCCAGAAAAACCCGAGTCAAGATCAAGCTCTAGTTGAGTTCTATTTGGTGATTCATAGATAAAGAATTAGATGTAGACATGTGCTCATGATTAGGTTCTAATCGGTTGATGTGCGCTAGATCTCTGAATTAACCATGGTTAGGCCAGAGTTTTGGGGATTGAGAGATATGCTCAGTTGCATGATCTCAGAATGAATCAAAGTTAAAGTGAAGTCTATCAGGTTCAAGTTCTGGATCATTGATCATGTTCTAATCTCACAGCTATCGCTAGATCTCATGATGAACTTAGGGTCAGATCAAACATTGCGAGCTCTAGAGAAGGTCTTTGTCAATGAATCTCCAGATATACCCAGGTCAAGGCAATTAAAGTCAGGTTTTGTGTAGAGTTTGTAAAAGATAACATATGAGTCATTTATCGAGTCTTGATCTTGTGGATGGTGCTAAGATGCTAGATAATTTTGTGTTAGGCATTTCCATTCAGATATCACACGCAGGTCTTCAATTCATGTCTTGATCTTACGGTTGTCACTTAATCTCGCAATAAAACCAGAGTTAAAGAATAGACCTAGCGACTTGGAGATAAAAAGGATTTCAATACCCAAGGTTAAACATGATTCAAGGCTGAGATTAGAAGGTAAAGACAAGGGTCAAGAAATTCCAGTTTGATCATGTGGATGGCGTAAAGCCTTAAAGTAAAAGTAATTGAGATCTAGTATTTAAGGCATTGCACTATGATGACATCTAGCACTAATAACGTCATGGGTCCTAGGTTTATAGAGAAATAAAGAAGCCGTAACTTAAAGAAGATCCAACAGTAGGCGTAAAGGCTTAAAGACCAAGATGAAGTTGTTTATCCATTGAGGCAATGCTCCATGGTGCCATGTGTCCAAGTCAAGGTTGAAGTCAGTGCCGAAGAAAAGATAAAGATAAAGAAAGTTCAGATTGATCTGGTGGTAGGTGCTTTTCCTCAATGGCCAAGATGAAGATGGTTAATGTTCAAGGCATTGTGCCAGGGTTCCACATGTCTATGATCAGATCCAAGCTCAAAGACCAGATAATAATAAAGAAGAGATCATTGAC
Organism: Thuja plicata; assembly: GCA_018584345.1. Lineage (NCBI taxonomy): Eukaryota > Viridiplantae > Streptophyta > Pinopsida > Cupressales > Cupressaceae > Thuja > Thuja plicata. Next base: position 122,471 of record MU227274.1, read on the forward strand.
TATGTTTTAAAAGGAGAATCAAGTATATTCTAAGCCATTGATACATACATCCGCGCCACCTATGACCGTTATAAACAAATATTCAAATATTTGAATCTGATCTCTGAGCTCCATGGCAGTGGCGACATGTTCCAAGTTATAGACAAAGTAGATAGATTAGGCCAACTTCTCTGCTCAAATTTATGGCAATGGGAGTGATTTTCAAAGACATATCTAATCAACTGAGATATTTCCTGAGTACATTAATGGGCAGACAAGACTATTTTAGGGTATCTAGATTATATAATGTATATCTATTATAACCCTAATTTTTCCCTAATTGAATCTATGAATTGACTCCCAAGCCCATGTGCTAGGGGAGCTTGTATATAAGTAGTATTTTGATCTTTTTTAGGCAGGTTCAGATTATGTAAGAAGTTTTTTGTGACATTTTTTTGTCCTCAAACTTTTCATGTTTCTGTAATTCTCAATCTTCCAAGGCTTATGAAGGAATTTTTGTGGTATTTTTCCTACCCTCGGGTTCTCATGTGTTTTTGGATTCTTTCTAAAGCACAATATATTGGCTGAGTATTGAAGAAGTTGTGAGTTATCCCAAGTTTTTATTTCTTTTCTGCATCTTTGTGTGTTATTGTGGATGATTGATTTAGATGATTTTGTGAATTTTGTTCATTCCTTGTCATCTTGTCTCATTCTTGCATCCTGCACCTATTTGCTGGAGTGGATTTTTTTTTGCAGGTCATAGTCTGTGTCTATCTCTTTGAATATGCTATTGTTCGTGAAATCTTCTCTTTCCCTGAATAGACTCTTTTTATTTTAGACCTCTCTATGAAACACTTTTTGCAAACCTATCTAGGAAGTTGCACTTGTCCTAACTCAAAGATTTCATGCTAATTCTTAGTCATTATATTGTGATTCATGTCTTTTTGGTGTATCACCTTGTAGGTTAAGTTTTGCTTTACTTCCCTTTAGTTTCTCCTTCTATCCCTTTTCCTCCCAAGTTTACTTTTTAAGTGTAAAGAGAAAAAATAGGTGATTATCCAAGAGGAATCGACCTAGAATCTAGAGGTTGCAGTTTAGTTAGCATAGGTCTCACAACCTGGAAGTGATTCCCATGTTATACCAGATCATTAGGCTCAAGCGCTTAATAGGGTACAAATTTAATGTATAACAGGTCCATAGGGATAGGATCAAAATCTCCCTCACTAGAATCCTCTTGGGTTTCCTATGGGAAAAACTATTGTACATTAAACCTGGAGCTAGATTATCCTAAGAAAGAGGGAAATACGACTCTCCTACTCATTCTTGGCTTGTACTTGGAATTTCCTTTATTGTAGAAGTATAAGAATAGATAACATCCACCTCTTTGTCATGACAAGACTCCTCAGATAATGAATCCCGTTCATACTCATTTGAATCATCCTCACTTTATGAATCTAACATAATAATGTTTTCATAAGGATTAGTGAAATAATTTTTACCATTACCTTTCTCATGATATCCTATTCCTTATTTTTCATCGCTAGACCTCCAGGTGGGTTGTATAGGTTCTAACAACCATTTATTTCTTTTTCCTAAAGGTCCTCTTCCTTTGTAACCCTTTTTTTGCATAATGCCAAATCCTTTCCCATATTGGTGTGTGGGAATACTAATTTTTTGAACCCTTTCAATTGTTTCCTCCTCATTTTTATATTGCCATTTCAAAACATTATTGTCTTCTTCTATCGTTGTTGAGGTAGTAGCTCTGAAAAAATTATCATTATACTTATGAGGAAGTGTTTGATTTGGTACGACCAAGGGTTTACCATGTGATTTAGGAGAAGTTGGCATATCCATAAATGATATAGAATATTATCCTTGATGCAGGAGCATCCTGGGTGTAAGAGAAATGAGAGGAACCTCCTACAACAATATGGTGAGAATGCACGAAATAACAAAATATAGAGCAATAGCAGAACTCAGAGTGAATCTATTGATCGCGGGCCACTTCGAGGGGGTAACCTCCTTTGAGCAAGCTCAATACAATAAATTTGTCGGTGCCCATCAAAGGCCTCAACATACTCTTATATACTAAGTATGATCTAGAAAAGTAATACTACCTATGCATGTGGGATAATAAAATATACTCACGAGATGACTTACAAAGCATATGCATCCAACAACACTACACTAACAAAATAAATAGAAGGAACACACAGGTTCCTAACAAGAAATCTTTCATCACCCAAAAATATTTTCCAGTTTCTTTTCAATAAGGATTATTTTGTGTAGAGCTTCTATTTTGGAAAGTTACTATTTTTAATAAGTTTTTCATTTGAGCTCAGAATGTTCTATTTTATTCCCTAGAGGTTCACTTTGATTGTATCATCTTGCGAGTAAAGTTTCATTGCTAGATCAAGTCTATTTTTGTATATGTTAAATATTTTTGGTATTGGCAGCAGGGTACAGAAACATTGAGCTTTGTTTTGAAGGCTTTAGAGGCTCCAAATGGGATCAAAACCTTGGCTAACTGGAGCTTGTGTGAGTCAACAATTCTAGAGCACTTCATGGCATTTCTAAAATGGGGTTATAGTGGCCCTAGTGGAGCCAGTAATTATAGGCAAAAAATTGCATAATTGGTCTCCAAATGATTTAGGGAAGTATAATTTGCATTTTTTCATTATTTGATACTTCCTTGCTTTTAAAATTAAATTATTATGAAAGCCCTGATATTTATTATTTCTTCATATTCATGCCCCTGAAGAATCAAATATTTTTTTGAAATACATTTATATTCTTTAAAATAAAGGGATGATTTAAAATAAAATATTCCTTTTTGAACAAAAGGGTGGCGATTGGGAGTTGAACACTCGACCTCTCAAGCCAACTCTTAACTACCCTAACTACCCATTTCCCCCCTTCCTAACCAATTGCTCTATTATATTCCTTGAAAATAATTGTTAGAGTGAAAAGATACAATTATAACGCTTTTACCTTATAGTAAATAAAATGATAATATTGTGATTGATGTTTCACAATGATGCTTTAAGATTTTGAAATATATTCTTTTTTACCTTAGGATTATTCTTGAAAATATTTATTAAGGTAAATTATATAATTTTAGGGTTAATTTTAGAGATATATTCTCTATAATTATAATGCTTTTACCCTATGGTAAATTTTTTTAAAGATTGATTATGAGGGTACTTTAGGGCATATGATAAACATATATTTTAATTACGTCTCACAAATATGTATAAAGTATCCCATAAAGAATTTGATTTAATTTTTAAAATGCCCTAAAGAGGATGATTGCCTTTGCCATATTGTTAATAAAGTTTTAGGGCTATAATTTCTGTTACATTTTGTTATAATATTTCTTGGCTTATGTTAGAACAATAACTTCTAAGAAGCATTATGACTAATGTTGGAATTATTTTTGCAAAGTATATATCCAAATGATTAAATACACTTTATAATATAATGTTTTTTTCCCTAATGTTAATATTTAAAAATCAATATTAGGGTAGATTTTATATATCATATGAATAATGAATTTTAAATTATTCTTGCAGGAATATATTTGTCAATGTGATAAATTTTTTTCAAAAGGGATTATTCATAACATATTTGATGACAAAAGTATTTTACGGGATGAAGGAGAAGGATTATTTCAACAAAAGTCTTAATGGAAGATTTGATTATTACATATAATAACTTTTTTAACGGTTAATATTTTATATTGTAATTATATATTGTTGCAGTTAGTGATTAGGTTTTGTGATGAAATGACATCTCGATCTATAGCTTGTTTGCATCCATTCAAAAATATATTAATATGGATACCAAGATCGAGATTTAAAAAAAAAGATTATTTTTATTAGAAACTCTTTGTAAGAATTGATCAACAACTGCAACATGAATTCTGATGTGCCATTTTTCTGAAATTAATAAAGATAAGTGTTTTTTGTTTCCACCTGTGTAATATTTTTTCAATTCCCTCAATTAGTCCCTTGGATAAATCTGCATTAAGGATTTGCTTCATTGTTTTTAATTCTCATGATATTATAGTTTGAAATAGACATACAGTTTGATTATTAGTTGAAAGGTGTGGTTATAAAACTTTCCTTTGTTCTATTGGTCTCTTAGGTAGAGTTAAATTCAGTAGGAATAACTGTATAATCGTGTTTCAATTATAATTCATGTAGAATCCCTTGAAGTGATAGGTTTGTTATAATATTAGCAATTTATTGAAACTGTCTCTAAGGTTGAACATAGAGTTGAGGATTGGATTAAATCCATTGCCCAGGGTGAAAAAGGCACTGGTCTTGTTAATCATTGGAATTTGATCATCTTATTCATTCTTAATAGTTTTGGCATTCTATTTCATTAGTTTCATTTCATTTTACACATTTTTATTCAAACAATTTTACAATTAACAGAATCATTCAATATTTGCAGTTCAAAATGGATTTCAATTTGATTTCTTCAAGTCTACTTGCCACTTGGAGAGATTAGTTAAGTTGCATACTCAAGTCAATCTGCTCTAAAAAGCCTCAAATAGGTTGAGGTATAGGCCTACCAGCCTAGGTTTTACAAAGCCAGAACTACAGGGATTCAAACCATTATTGAGGTTGAATTTTTTAGTTGGCAAAAACAATTGGATCTCCTAGCATTGGATTTGGCAGATCCATAGGAAATCTGATCCATCATTTTTAGGCACCAACAGGCCCATTGGGTCAACGGGTGATGAGTTATGGTCTCTGAAAGTTGCGCTACCTGAATTTTAAAAAAGTTAAAGTTCCTTCAAAATTTATTTTTGGGTTCTGAAGTTGTTTGGGAATATTCTAATGTAATAAAAATGAATAATAATATCTTAGGGATGGTCAGCCTCAAACTTTAGGGTTTGATTTCTAGAATCTTCTTGGGCGGTTAAAATTGTCTATATATTAAAGGCATGTAGGGTTGTCTAGGGCAGTTCTGGGTTATGCATTTGGTGGCTCTAGCTTACAAAATATTATAATAAAACTCCCATGTGGTGGTGCATGTTATATTTCTGAATATGCATATTATATTTCAAAATATTATAATTTCATTTCATTGAGGATAATAGAAAGCCTATTTCATGTCTTTGCAAATCTTGTTAGTCTCAATTTTGTTGTGTGTTTGTGTTAATAAGGAGAGTACCCTTCATCAATCCTACTCCTTTTTTCTTTATCTTGCATTGTTTTCCAAATTTTTTCATCATGGTGTCCATCTTTTTATATTGTGCCCCCTTTTCCTTTTTTATTTCTAATTGTGATCCCTCTTGAATAGAAGAATCTGGTGTTGAGGAATTAGATTTTTCTTCATTTGATTTTAGAAAACTAAATTTTTCCTTACCTTTGTTAGATAGAGAGGGAATAGTTTCTTCATGACTTGAGGTAGTGGTATTATCATTTGGATCTTCTCCATCATTTGTTGGGTATGGTGATCTTATCCTAGGAGATTTTTCCTTATCCTATTTTGAATGTGAGGTAGATGTAGAAGCCTCATTATTGTGTGGTAGTAAAGAATCTGTGACTGGTTTGATATGATTGTAGTATTGAAATGGGTTAAGATCTCCACTAACAGTTATTTCATGTTCAAGATAAGGAAATTTCAAATAATGATGATAGGTAGATGGAACAACTTTCATCTCATGTATCCATGGCCTTCCCAACAATATGTTGTAGGTAAACTTGAGATCAAGTACCTGGAAAACTGTTTCTTTTTTAATAGGCCCTACTCAAATAGGTAGAAGGACTATTCCTTTTGAAGATCTATCCTCATTGTCATATGCTTTAATGGTTATTTTTCTCTTAGGATCCGCTAACTCTTCAAAATATCACAAGGATTTCACCAGATTTAAAGCACAAATATTTAGGCCAACACCTCCATCAACTAGGACTCTCTTGACCCTATGATTTTCAATTAGGACTTCGATATGCAAGGGAAAAAAATTTGGATGATTGAGGGACATGTCATCTTTCTCCGAAAAAGATAGGCAATGTGGCACAATAAGATGACTGACAATTATTTTAAATTGGTCCACATCTAGATTAGTAGGAATCATGGTATCTACCAAAGCTTTTTCCAAGATCTCCTTATGTGTAGGGGAAAGCTTTAACAAATCCAAGATTGATATTTGTGCGGGAGTTTTCTGAACTTGATCCATTAAATTGTATTTCTTGGGTAGAAAGAATGGAGGATTAGGTCTTATCATAATGTTGGAAGTTCCAGGTAAAGTTACTTTCGACGCTTTCCCCCAAGTGATGAAATTGGAAGGCTCTTTGTTTTGCTTGTGTTTTATCACTATGACATTAATGGTTTTCTCATAACTAGATAAGGAATTTATTGTATAATCATAGGTATGTGAAAAATTTACTTTGTGGTCTCCCTTGTTATTGTATTGATTAGTTCTTGAATATCCACCCTTGTCATGGTTTAGAAAAGGAGTTTTAAATGTGGTATGATCTTCATTATTCTTGAGGACATCCAAAGGAAATACAAAATAGTGACATGTCGTCCTACTTGGACTAGAGGACAAATACAAATAAGGATACCTTGGTTTATCCTTTAATTACATAGTTTTAACCAAGGAAATATTAAATTCTAAAACCCCCCTTTAATCTTTACTTGGGGGATTTACATAAAGGGGTATCAAACCCAAATTTTTACTATGAAATTCAAATTTCTCTCTAGAAAGAGGCTTTGTCAAAATATCTGCAACTTGATCTGTTAGTAATAACTGAGAGGGGGAGGTGAATCAGTGGCCTCAAACATTTATCCAATTTAAGCTTTAATCCACCAATCAATACTTCTCTAATTATTAAGTCCCTACAAGATGTATACCTTTGAAATACTTGAAACAAATAACTGTCTGTCGGTTTACCTTGTCTATCCTTATTCTCCTTGATTACTGATAAGCAGTAAAACTTATTTACCAATGCTCAGTAAATATGTAGAGTATACCAATCAATCCATAAATGCATATGTGGAATGTAAAACAATAAAGTAATAAACTATACACATATAACACAAGGATTTTAACGTGGAAACCCTGTTAAGGGAAAAACCACTGGGACCAGTACCCCAAATTTTCACTCTTCTGAAGTGAGCCCTATTAGGAGCCAACCTTGTTAAAGGTTACAAAACACACGGTTAAGTGTGACCTTGTTAGAGGATTTTTATACATAGGTTGTCACTTAGTATCTGGCATCTATGCTACCATCCTTGATTCAGTCTCTAGACTATCAATAGGATTTATGCTAATCTTACTACCATCCTTGAATCAGCCTCCTTCTTAGACTATCAATAGGCTTTAGGTAAGACCGATGCTACTATCATGAGTCAACCTTCTAGTAATCTATTAGGATATACCTCAATTACAAAACATTGTTAAGTCCTGCTCTGTTAAGAGACTTAATGCTTCAATGGTTAAACTGAAACACAATGACATGTTTCTAATGCAACTTTGAATTGCAGATATTCATATCTATTTATGTACAATAACTTTTTGATTGATGTATCAATATGATTCCTTTGTTCTTCAATCTTTCTACTCTATGATGTTGTGCTTCACTATGTGTCGGTGTCTGCAGAATTCTTTAGCTCTCCCTTAGCTTGATTGATCAAGACTACATGAAGTTTAACCTTCATCAGTTTCTCTTTAGCATCTTCTATCAATTCACTCCCCTGTGTATTTGATTGCCTACAAAAAATAATTATGCTTGTCTCTTATATAGACATGATATCCCTTACTTCTAGGTTCTTGATTCTTGAATCTTGGTGTGAAAAACAATCTAGCCAAATTGATTTATGGCTTTAACTCTTGATTTATCTCATAGTTATCTTCTTGCCAACTGTATAAATCATCTTTAAATCAATTACTTAACGGTGGTCAAATAAAACAAATAAAACAACTAGTTAAGTCTATCCTTAAGCTCTGTCAACTAGATATTTTGCCATGTTCTGATCTCTGTATTCTGTTGGTCAATTCTGCAGTTCATCGCTGGTGACAACTGCCAGTTCCGTTGGTGCAACTTCAATTAGCTTCAGAATCTCCATCCGTCAGGCATCATTGGATCTTTCTCATCGGGTAACACTATTTTTAGCTCGTCGGGCATCCTGTGATTTTGCTTCGTCAGGCAACACTGTCTTCTGCTCGTCAGGTATCACTGTGACTTTATCTCTATCTTTACCGATGGTTTGCACTCCACTGGTGTGGTCTGTCATTTAGTGAGTACTTGACTTTTATGCATTGCTGAAGGCATAACCTCTATTCCATTGATTCTCTAAAGTCTTTGGCATTATGTATATGACCATACATTTGATATCAAGTTGACATCAATGACAATACAAACCATTAACTGATTTAATGTCTTGCATCATCTTCAACTTAACATTATCAAAAATTCAATCAGTTAAATGTCATCATGATCTTCACCCTTGCAATAGATGAGGGATACTTTCTTTTCTTCAATTTTCTCTCTAATGAAGTGGTGGTGGAGAGAAATGTGCTTTAACTTTTCATGGTAGACCGGATTCTTTCCAAGGCCATTGCACTTTGATTGTCACAATATAAAGGTGTAGGTTCTTGTTGAGGTAGACCCAAATTTTCAAGAATTCATCTAAGCCATAAGGATTCTTTGGAGGCATTAGTACAAATTTTGTATTCAGCTTCAGTAGAACATAGTGAAACAGATTGATCTTTTTTAATTTTCCAAGATATAGCACCTGAACCAAGAAAGAAACAATACCCAAAAGTAGATTTTCCATCATTGGGGTCTCCACCTAAATCTGAATTTTTAAAGCCTTTTAATGTAAAATCAGAATTTGCATCATAAAATAATCCTACATCAAGAGTACCTTTAATATATCTTAAAATTATTTTAGCAATTTTGAAGTGTGTTTGTTGAGGTTTGGACATAAATCTTGAAACTAAACCAACACTAAAAGATATATCGGGTCTAGTGAGAGTTAGATAATTTAAACTTCAAAAAAGTTGTCTATAAGGAGTAGCATCTATAAATGGAGATTCCATATCTATCATTAACTTAGTTCCTATTTCACATGGAATTGAAACATGATTAACACCATTCATATTAAATTTATCAAAAAGATCTTTAGCATATTTACTTTGAGAAATAAAAATACCCTTAGGGGTTTGCCAAATTTGCATTCCTAAGAAGTAATGTAGAAGTCCTAAATCAGTCATTTGAAATTTTTGGTTAAGTTTAGAATTAATATAAAAAATTAAATGGTTAGAACTTGAAGTAAGAATCAAATCATAAACATAAAGAATGATAATGATAATAATGTCATTTTCACTATGCTTGATATACAAGTTAGGATCATTTTTACTTCTAGAAAAACCTTGAGAAATAAAGAAAGCATTAATTTTAGACTACCATTCTCTACGAGATTGTTTTAAACATAGATATATTTCTTTAGTTTACATACAAGATGTTCATTACCTTCTTTAATAAAACTAGGAGGTTGAGACATATAGATTTCTTCATGCAAATCACCATTTAAAAAAGCAATTTTAACATCCATTTGGTGAATAAGCCAATTCATTTTAGCAGCTAAAGCAAGAACAACTTTAATAGTAGGCATTTTTGCAACAGGAGCAAAGATCTCATTATAATCTATTCCTTGCACTTGAGAGAAACCTCTTGCAACTAGTATATCTTTAAACTTACTAATTTCATTATTTGCATTCAACTTAGTTTTATATAACCATTTACATGGAACAAAATTTTTGCCATGAGGTAAAGTAACTAAATCCCAAGTATTATTAGAAATTAAACTATCATATTCATCTTGCATATCATTTTGCCAATGAGGTTGATTTTTAGCTTGAGAAATTTTTTGAGGATCTTTAGTATGCATAAGAGAAGACATCAAAGCATGATTGCAATAATTAAGTCTCCTAGGTCTAAGAGACCACCCATTCTAGTAATATAATCATCACCTTCATTAAGTAAATTTTTAAACCATTCAGGATTTCTCTTAGAAGTAATGGAAATATCACTATGAGGAGTAAATTCATCATTTTCACCATCACTATCATTATCATCTTGAACAACATTATCACTATCATGAGAAAAATTATCACTAGGAGGAGTAGAAATATTTTTAACATCATCATCATCATCATCGTCATCTTTTTTAATACTAGTAGGATTAGAAATAGGTGCATTAGGATTAGGATTTAGAATAGGAGGATGGTCCTCCAAGAGATCAATAATAGCCCCTTTAAATTTATCATCTTTGACCTTGGAACAATCATGAACTTCATTTTCTGCAATAAAAAATCTCTTGCAATATGTACCTTGTTAGTAATAGGATCATAAACTCTATAACCTTTAGTAGATTCATCATACCCAAAAAAAGTAAAGGAAGAAGATTTAGAATCAATTTTATGCCTTTTTTGTTTAGGTGTGTGGACATAAGCAATAGATCCAAAAAAATTCAAGTGTTGTAAATTTGGTTTCCTACCAGACCACGCTTCCTCGAGAGTTATATTTTGCAAAGCTTTAGTAGGATTTCTATTAAGAATATAAGTGGCACAAGCCATTGCTTCAGCCCAAAACTTGTGATGCATATCTTTAGCATGTAACATACATATAGCCATTTCCACAACATTTCTATGCTTCCTTTCCACCACACCATTTTGTTGTGGTGTATAAGGAACGATAAGCTGATGTTTTATACCAAAAGATCTCAAGTAAGAATGAAAAACATTATTAACATATTCAGTACCATTATCTGTTATAAGTATTTTAATTTTAGAACCAGATTGCCTTTCCACAAACATATGAAAATTAGAAAATGTGTCAAGTACTTGATCTCTAGTATGCAAAAAATAAATCCAAATTCTTCTAGTAAAATTATCCACAAAGCTTAGAGCATACTTTGAACCTTGTATGGATATGTTCTCCATTGGACCCAAAAGATCACTATGAATAAGATGTAACTTATGAGATGCCCTCCATGAAGTACCATGAGGAAAGGGCTCCCTTTTCATTTTTCCACTCATACACCATGTGCATGTAATTTTAGATGAAACAATATGGGGTAATCCTTCAACCATGCTAGATTTTTGCATCAAAGTAATATAATCAGTATTTAAATGGCCAAGCCTTTCATGCCATACATTGAAATCAATATTGACTTTCAAAGAGTACCTTGAAGAGGCAAACTCATAAAATTTAAACAAATTATCATGATCCATCTTAGCATTAGCAACAACATGATCAGTGTTAGGACCAATAATATAGCACATATCCTTATGAAATTCAACTTTGTAATCTTGGCATAATTGAGCAACTGAAAAGAGATTAGACTTCAATTCAAGAACATAAAGAATATTGTGTAACTTTCCATTTGGAACATTAGCATCACCAAAACCATCAACTTTGCAACTATGATCATTAGCTAATTGAATAGGAATATTAGTAGTATCAGGTTGCAAAGAATCAAATAATTCTCTATGAGATGTAACATGATGAGAAGTGCCACTATCAATAATCCATTCTAAAGCATGAGAAGCTTTATAACAAGTAGTAAAAGCACGATGAGATTGAGTACCTTGAGATTTGAAGTTATTTTGATTATTGTTATTGATAAGATTCTTATCATTTTTCTTTTTAAAACAAACATTAGTTAGGTGACCATCTTTACCACAATAAGTACAATGTGGTTTTTTATTTTGTTGATTATTATAATTATTGTTATTATTATTGTATGATGGCCTAGAATTAGACCTGTTATTTTTATTATAGTTATTTGAATAACCATTATTATGATGATTATTATTTCAATAGTTATTGTTGTTATTGGAATAATTATCATTGTGATGATTATTATTATGATGATTACTATTAGAAGTATGAGATTTATTACTTTGATTTTGAGTTTTAGAAACAAAAGCATGTTCAAAAGACTTAATAGTACCAAATTGCAATAATTTAGCATCCTCTTGATGTAGCAAATTTTTAAAGATAGCATAAGTTAAATGAGGAGCTAAAGTAGGAATAACAATCTGAGAATGAATATTAGTAATGAATTGTTGAAATTCCTTAGGAAGACATTTCTTTAAGATAATAATAATTAATCTAATGTTATTCAAAGTAACGTTAACACCACTTAGTTGAGTTTTAATTGCATCAAACATGAGTAAGAATTCATCCATATTTTTAAAATCATTATACCTTAAGTCCTCCAATTTGTCTTAGATTTGAATCTTACGGGATTTGGATGAGCTATCATACGTCTGTTGCAAAATGGCCCATGCTTCATGAGCTTTGGTGCAATATCCAATTAGGACATAAAGATCAAGAACGATGGAGAGACCAATCAAACCAAGAGCTTCTTCATTTTTTTGTTTTTCATACATCTTTTTATGTTTGTGAAGCAGAGGTAGCTGGTTTAATGGAAGCATCTGTAGCAACTTCAAGTAGATGTTTAAAATGAAATAGAAATTAAACATGAGTTTTCCATTGATGATAATTAGAGCTATTGAGTTTAATTTCTGGAATTAAAGTAGACATGATAAAATGATCAAATTATCTTAAACAAAGTGAATTACAATGAAAAGATATTAATTAAGATCAAGAAATATAAATTTAACTTTAATGAAACTTACAATAGAATGGTTAAATAATGATATTAAAAAGAAATTAAATTTTTAATTAAAATTCTAATTATCACTAAATAACGAAATAACAATGGAAATATGTTAGAATTTATCCAAAGAACTTAATAATGAAACGATTTGAGATAAAATTAAGGAGAAAAAATGTATGAGCAATTAAATTTTTTTATTAAATTAAAGATTTGACCAGATTTAAAAGGATTAATAAATGAGTCAAAGTGAATATTCAAACTACAACTAAAATTAGAAAAACCACAGATTGCTGAAAGTAATCTCAGAACAATGATTAATATTCATAAAATAATATTAATCAAATCTATTTCAGAATAATAACCAGATAACTGTAGCGCTATATTAGAAAGAATGTTGACTGAAGAAATAATTATAAATGTAAGTTACATATAAAATTGTAGAAGAATATCAGAATATGAGGTTGCGCAATGTAAATATACTAAGCACCAAATTAAATAACAAACTGAAGCTGCGCAAGGAGGTGTTTAGAAATTCAAGAGCTGCGGTGGAAGATAAAATAGGCTGCGCTAAGGAATAAATAGGCTGCGCAAGGTAAAATGTTGCGCTAAGCGAAAGGTCTAAAGTTGCACTAGAAAAGAAGAGTGGTGCAGATATTGTTTGAAATGTTCCCGTCCTTATTCAAGAGAGATGCTAACTGACTGTTCTACTATGAACACAAACTTAGAGTATGGAAATAAATAAAAATGAATTTCTGGCAGAATTATTGCAGAAATGTTTTTACTAAAGTAACGTATGACAGGGCTGCACTGAAAGATTTAAGACCAAACAAAGAATGAAAATGTATATATATTATTAATTGAAACATTATATATATATATATATATATTAAGTGAAACATTAATATTATAATTGAAACATTTTAAAATTTTGGAGAAACGTTATAAGGTAAATGCTACGAATAGGAAAGAAGGATGGGCTGCGGTAAAACAATGGAAGATATATTTCTGGAGGCAACGGGAGCTGTTGTGAGCAATTGGCAAAGTCTGTGTGAGCAAAGCTGTGAAACCAAATACAATAATATGCAAGGTGTGGAAACTGATATGCTGTGCAAGGCAAAAAACAAAGTGAAGTATGATCTACTCTTGATGTGGATTTGTGCAATATAATAAGTTAATGCTCGGGAAAGAACCAAAGCTGCGTGAGGTGTGAAGATAAGGTAAGAATAAATGTTTAAATGTAACAAAAATAGAATAAATATAACAGAGATATATTCAGCAGTAAACAACTAAGGAAGAAGGTGAATCAATATTATTATCCTGCAGATTAAAAGTATACAGAGGTAAGATATAAGATGAAATGCTGATAAAATATAGATAATGAAATAAATTTTAGCAAGCAAGATAAATATGTAATCAAACATACATAAAGAAATAAATTACATGCTGCAAAATATTAGTAGAGAGAGTCTAAATCTGTAGAGAGATGTTAGATATAATGAAATATGGAAAATATAAACTAAGACTCCCTTGTGGTTTCCCGACAGAGGGAAAGATAGAGCTAAAAAAACTTGTAAAGTAGATAAAAACACCTAGATTTGGCAGCAAGCCATCCAGAAAGGTTAGATTTAAAATAAATAATGAAGTAAGATGATATATTTGCAAAAAATAATGAAGTAAAACCTGCAACAAAATGGTTAGATAACAAAAAAAAGTCTTTCTCCTTTACAACCGAAATATCCTTCAAATTTCCCTACATGCAACACTCAACAAACAAGGATTAAACCTGCTCTGATACCATGTTAGGAATCATAAAAAAGAAGTAGAGAAAATGAAAGAATCCAAGTGTGAGTACAAGAATGGAATTTACCAAGTTCACCAAGAGAGATACAGAGGAATTTCTTCAAAGTATCAAGCCAAAAGATCACCAAAATGCTCCAAGAACCAAGACAAGAACACAAGGATTTGAAAGGGGAAAAACAAGAAAAACCCTTTGTGAAGAATATGAATATGACACAAGGCCTAAAGAATGAGAGAAATAAGCTCAATACAATATTGAGAGCAAGATGAGAATGTGAGGAGAAGTGATAAAGAAGAGAAGATTATTAGACAAGTGTGTGAGAGGCATCTCTTAAATAGAGATGAGTGGAGGAGTTTGCATGTAACTCCCATCTTCTATGAATTCCACATTCATATTGTGTGTGTGACGAATGTGAGAATCCTCTTAAGAAGGAATATCTATTTTCCTTATTAAAGGAAATACAAAATAGTGACATGTCCTCCTACTTGGACTAGAGGACAAATACATATAAGGATACCTTGGTTTATCCTTTAATTACATAGTTTCAACTAAGGAAAGATTAAATTCTAACACCATCAACTTCAATAATACCATCATTAATGAGATCTTGTACTACATGTTTCAACCTCATACAATCATTCATTTTATGCCCTTTTTACGATGATATTCACAATGATTATAATCACTCCACAACGATAGTTTTACTTGAGGTTCATATGGTCTCACCTCTGGTAAAGTTATAAGTTTGTTGGAAATGAGTGTTCTTAGGGTTACTCAAGTGTTTCCACCAATGGAGTAAACTTTCTCTGTGGTATTGGAGTAAATTAAGCCATAAAGTTAGGTTTAGGCTTGGTACTTCCTTGATTGTTGTTGAAAGAGTTTTTGTTGTTAAAAGCATTATTGGGAGATTGATTAACATTATTAGTTTGACTAGTGGAACCCCTTTAAAGATTGAAGGGTTTTGGTTTGAGATTGTGATCTTTGACTAATCCTTCATTGACTAAATTCTTGTTGGTATTCTTCATTCAAAACTTTGGTGTATCGTTATTATTATTATTTAAAGAATTTTCGTTGAAGTTATTGTTGTTGTTTGAAAAGGTTGTGTTATCCTTGTAGAGATTTAGTTCCCCATTGTAACACCCCAAAATTGGCATCTTGCAACCCTAACCAATTTTGTTGCATTTGTCATTCTTCTAAATCATCAAAGTCCTATTGTACTAGGCAATTCTGAGTTTGACTAACTCTACTCAACATAAGTGTCAAATGCAGAAAATCTTAAATCTGCATTAATCATACATTATATTTAATTCTTAAATATCTATTGGCTAAACAAACCCTATGATTGAATTAATTTAATTATAAAATTCTAGCACTTTAATTAAATTAAATTCACCCCCTTTTAGCTAAAACACATGAAAAGGAATTAAATAATATTTAATTATTAAATAAATATCCTCATTTCAATAATTGAATTTAATTATTCAGATAATTGAGAAAAACATATTTATGAGGTCATACTTTATTTATTTAATTAAATATTCTCTCAAAAATCTTCTCTTCGGTTCATAAATAGAAGTTTTTAATTAACTGTGCTTTAAAGAGAAAGAAAATAGTTAAAATCAAAAGAAAATAGTTAAAAACAAAGAGAAAACAATTCATTGTTTTCTTTTAAAAAAAGCTTGCTAATTTGAACTAGCTTTTCTATCTGTTTTATTTCAAAAAGGAAACTTTTTATTCTAAGCAGGCTCTCAATCTATAAAAGAGCTCTCATTTCTCATTCAAAGCTTCTGAGAAAATATGCATTGTTAGAATAAAGAATTGCTGCTGCATTTTAGAATTCATCATCTCATTTCAATTTAAGCTCATTTGCAATACAATAGCTTCATTTTCTTAGATTAACCTCATATTTCTTATCATGTCTTAGTTTAATTTCATTTAGATTAATCTTACATCTTTCATGTTCTTATATTAATCTTGCATTACATTACATTGCATTCATGGAGAAAAATCATTCGTTCTTAGATTGGTCTACGTCGTGAGACTCTCATTTTGAGAGCCATTCAAAACCATATCTGGATAGAAGGAAACAGGTCGAATCATACAGGCATGCAGGATGAATAACTCATATTCACTTCTGTATGTGGTTGATGAACAAGGACTATGTTGAAGTGTATGGTTGAATAAGAAGGCCACATTTAACATATACATTTCTGGCACCCACCGTGGGGCCCAAAAATAAGTTTTTGGCCTCATTTTATTGCACTTCTTTTTAATTTTGCACTCTCTCCGTATGTCTCTGTCAAAGATTTTGTGCAAAAATTTACTATGTCTCGCGTGAACTTTCTAGTTCTTCGCATGGTTATCAATATTTATTCGCGCGAGACTATGAGAATCATCGCGCAAAATTTGACACCAAGGACCTTTATTTTCTATTTATTATCTCAGTTTTCTAACCATATGTTGTTTCCTGACATTTGTGTTTCTCTGATTTTATTTTTGGAATAACTTAATGATGGTTTGAAGGACGCTAAAATGAAGAAATAAATTATAAACTACTAATGTATTTACTGCAAGACACTTGTCGAAGACCTACGTGTTTTCAAAAACTGCTCATGTCTTTTTTTAGTAGTTAAAACACACTTTGGTTGTTGCTTTAAATGAATCATTGTCTTGCGTGATTGAAGTGTTTTCTAGTTTTTAATTCCAAGAACTATATGAATATATCCTCTCCCCTCACCTTTATAGATCTTGGGTGTAAGATAAATTCATATGATTCTTCTAGAGTGGCTACCTCCCAAGTGCTTTAGTAGGGCCAGTGAGAGTAGATTTCCCAACCGGTAATAGGATAAAGCCAAGCCCTTTTGAATTGGTATATAAAAAATGTCATTGTGATTAATCTCATAATGGATAGGTGTGAATTTGTTGTGGCAACCAAAATCTCCTCCAGTACCCTAGTGGTGCGTTAAAGTCCCAACATCGTTAAGGTGAAAGCCTTTCTTTGAAAGGATTGGGAGAGCCCCCTTAATTGGGAAAATGACTTGATCAAAACCACCTGAATGGATGTCCTTACTACAAACTATTGTTATAGTATCCAAAAACCCTCTATCTATCAATGCAGAAGGTCAGAGACTGACTAAGGTGCCCCTCACTTTTACAGCTCTTAGTAGAGACAACAACTCTTTGGGAAGCAATTCCTTTGGGGTTCAAAGCTTGGTGTGCTTGAGAAGTGAGTGCACATGTAAGGAGGAGCCCATGCCTCCAAGCTTCTAAGTTGTCCACTATGAGTAAGCATAGATGAACTTCGATTCAAGTGGGGATTCAACAGATACTGCCCTTGCTATCCTAGAATTGTGATGTATCTGTTCTGGTACTACAAACATTTTGTTTGATGTGTTTTATGTGGGTGTATCATTTAAACAATCAAAACAAATTTCAAATCACATAAACTGTCAAACTTGAACATGTCCAAAACAATCTGTAACTCAAACTCTCTATCATAAAACAACATGATCTTGTCTCAAAAAATGCAATCTAGTCTTAACTATCTAATTTTGTAGAATTTTTCTTTTTCACTGCCAAGTCTCGCGTGAAATTCTACCATCTTCATGTCATTATCTGAGAAAATTCACGTGATATGCTGGCAATCATCGCGTGACATTTTGCAATCTGCTACTATTTTATTCACCAATTTGTCATTCTTATTCACCAGTTTGCCATTATATTTCACATGGGACTGCATAGTTTTGCGTGCTCCTATGAGAATCTTCACACAAGAAAGTACATGTTTGCACGAGTCTACAACATTTTGTCAAAATAGCAAGCAATTTCCCATCTATTCAGCGTCTTTCTACAAAATTTGATCTCTATTCTGGGTCTATTTATCTATCTTGTATCTGCACATAGTCTATAACTTGGTTTCTTGGGTTGAGAATTATGTGATTCTTGCTTAAAATGGTCTTGTCTCATATCATTTGGTCTATTTCTACTATGTCATCATACCTTGTGTCACAATAGTCATCTCTCAGTTGTTCTAGCCTCATTTTTGACGATTTGCACCAAGTATACTTCACCTTTTGGCACTTTCTGTGCATTTACTTTGAGATAGTTTCAAGTGTGGTCCTAGTTCACATCCCTTGTACAATCTTTGTCTATGACTGTTACAAATCGAAGTGGCAAAATATTCCCTTCAATCAATCAAGAATAATATATGCTTTCTACACCATTTATAGTTACATCTAGTGAGGAATCATCTCAATCTCCCTCTTTGATACTTCGACCTTACGTCAAACGATCATTTCCAGTGGATTTTAGTTAGGTTTGAAACCCTTTGTTCCAAGAGGATCCAAATTCTGAAAACACTCAACCTTCTCATACTGAGTCTTTACACATTGAACACTTGCATTCTAGCAAGATGGTAGATCATGACCAATCAGGTGAACATAGCAGAGATGATCTCTCTAAAACCTGGGGTGAATTCCATTTTCAAGACCCCCCTAATGATGAGGAAACGGAAATAACCCAAGTAGATATTGTGAAAGCTCATGCCAACAAAGATTTTCATAGGATGATGGGAATTCTCGTAGTTGGGGGAAAAGAGGAATACCTTCTCGGACTAGCCAATCAAGGGGCTAAGTTACCCTCCAACTACAATGTAGAGACCCTTGTCACGCAAGAGGAAGAAACTGAAAACTCTAAGTTACAAAAAAAGTCCAAAGTATGCAAGAAAAAATTATTCAACTCATGAAGGATAAAGACAAACCCGCTACATAGTTCATGCTGGAAAGCATTTGTCCATTCCCATTTGAAAAGAGTCTATGCATGCCTCCTTTTCCCAAAGGAGTTGAACTTCTCAAGCAAGATAAATACTTGGGTACTTCTGATCCCCAAGACCATTTGAGAGAGTCTGGTGCTCTCTCCATGGAGTTCATACATGATAAAACCTACCTTATGCATCTCTTCCCATGTATTTTGGGAGGGTTGGCTATGGAGTGGTTCTCTAGACTACCAACTAGCATCAAAACTTTTGACAAAATTGCCAATTTGTTTCTACAACACTATTCTCACAACATCCAACATCTGGTTCACATCCGAGATCTTTGCAACTTGAAACAAAATCATGGGGAATCCTTCTTAACATTTCTCCAAAGATGGAGACAACTTTATACAAGATATTCTCACAAAATACCCAAATTTGAAAAGTTGGACATCTTTCTAGACAATATTCTTCCCAACTTTGGGTATCAAGTACAACTACAAGGTCCTTTAACCTATGATGACATGATTAAGAAAGCTATGAGAATTGAGACATTTATGGTCAAGAAAGTAGAATTGACCTTACACAAGGAAAATAAACAAGGGTCTTCCTCCTCAAGAAAAGATAAACCCAAATTTTCCAACAAGAACCAGAATGTTGTGAATGATGGAGTTGTAGACAATGTGACTCCCAAGCCTTAAAAGGTTTCTTTCAATCTTACTACCACAATACAGGCAGCCAAGGCCACTAAACAAGCTGCGAGAGAATCCAAACTGAGTACTTCACTTTTTTCCAGATCTAAACCTTGGGCTCCTAGACCCAAATGTGAGTTCACTTCTCTAGGAGAACCTCTTGATGTGGTTTACAAGACTCTCTTGGACAACCCAATAGTCACTCCACTGGATAATTCATGACCTTATGATCTGCAACCAAGACTGATGCAGGAGCATCCTGGGTGTAAGGGCAATCTTGCATCACCCAAAAATATTTCTGTTTTCTTTTCAATAAGGGCTACCTTGTGCAGAGCTGCTATTTGTGGAAACTTGCTATTTTTAGTAAGTTG
>MU227274.1:142814-159075 GCA_018584345.1 Thuja plicata
TTGCCAGTAAAGTTTCATGGCTAGATCAGGTCTAGTTTTGAAGATATTGAAAATTTTTGGTATTGAAAACAGGGTACAGAAACTTCGAGCTCAGTTTTGAAGGCTTTAGAGGCCCTGGATGAGGTTGGAACTTGGGCTCGATGATGCTTGCATCATCGAGCCATTGTAGAGCACTTCGTGGCATTTCCGAAATGGGGTTATAATAGTCAAGCGAGTCAACTGGTGATGACTTATGGTCTCCGGAAGTTGGGTCACCTGAAATAGCAGAAAATAATTTTCCTTGAAAATTTTTGGGTTTCAAAAGTTATTTTGAGCCGACTTTGATGTACTAAATTGAAAAATAAAATAATTCTAAGTTTGGTCGGCCCTAAGGGCTAAATTTCTGGAACCTTCTCGGGCGGTGGAAATTGCCTATATAAAGAAGGCCCGTAGTGTTGTCTTAGGCATTTCGGGACAGTTCTGGGTAGATCTGGGTAATAATTCGAGGCTTTGTCCTACAAAATATTGTAAGGGAAATGCCCATGTGGCTTTGCATATTGTAATTCTGAAAGTTTGTAATTCTGTATTTGTGGAGATAATAAGAAGTCCATTTTCTGTTCTTGCAAATTGTTGTTGCTTCTCTGTTTCTGTTATGTGTTTGTGGTATTAAGGGGAGCACCCTTCATCAAAGACCCTCTTGGTGGAATGAATCTTCTTATTACGATTTTCACCAAAACAAAGGTCATAAAACGGCTACTTGTCTTAAATTGTGACATAAAATTCAGGATCTCATTGATAGTGAGGTTATTGTTGTGGGAGGTCACAACAAGAACTTAGACCACCAAGCTTTTAAAGACCCATTTCCTCCTCATGGGAAAGGTGAGTCATCCAAAGGCAAAAATACTGATGCCAAGGTCAACTATACACAATAACGACAATTTCATTAATATGGTTGAGCCTGTTGATATTGAATACTATAACATTGTCATTCTCAAGGGAAGGGAAGATACTCCCAAGCCCAAAACTCCTTTCATCTTGTGAGGGTCTACACCTTAGCCCCCCAAACAAGAACAGTCTCAAGTCAGTGCAAACGGTATTAATTGATCTCATGCTAAGATCATTCTCAAAGGCCCTAAGCCTTCTATGTCTACACCAACACAACCTGCAGACAAAGCTACTTTTAGCTCTGCCAAAAAGAATCTGAAATTGGGTTCCTTATCTAATGCTTCCAATTACAGCATTCTAGATCAATTACAACGTACTAACACTCAGATCACCATCTTTGAGCTGCTGAAAATCTCCCCTACTCATAGGGAGATCCTTGACAAAGCCCTCACCGAGGAAAATGTCCCAAAAGATCTCAATATCGACCGGTTTTAATCCATGATGGGTCCCATTACTTGTCTTTCTCTGAGGAAGATGACCATTCTTTGAGTCACCCACACAACAACCCCTTGCACATTGAAATCATGATTGGTCCAAAGCACGTTTGCCGTGTTCTCATAGATAACAGTGTTGGCCTCAACATTTGCTCTGCTAGCTTCCTTATTGAATTAGGCTATGGTGAAGATGGCATAGATGCTTGCAAAAATATTACCATTAAGGCCTATGATGAAGAAGAACGAAAATCTAAAGGGATAGTTGTGTTGCCAATCAGAGTTGGTCCTATTGAGAGGGATGTTATATGTCAAGTGCTTGACATTCCTTTAGCATACAATATTTTGTTGGGAAGGACCTGGATCCATGAAATGTAGGTTGTCCCTTCAACATACCATCAGTGCATTAAGTTCCCATTCCAAGGATCTGAATTGACTATACCTGCTAATACACACTATGATTGCAACACACTCACAAAATCTGCTAACATCTTTGTGCCCACCAACAGAGAGTCTATTGAGTTCTTCGAGACTAAACTAAAAGAAATGGAAAAGGCTTTGAACCTCAAGGAAGCTGACATGGGAGGATATCAGATTGAACCTATGTTATCTATTACATCTCTGATTTTGTCTCCATGTTCTTTTGGGAGACCTTCTGAGAACACTAAACCTTCTACAATTCCTCCTCAAACAAAATATGGTGGTAACTTTGTACAGGCCACGATACCATTAGAAGAAGAAGCTAAAAATAGGGCTTTCAAAGCTTGGATCTATAAAGGGGAGGACACATCTGAACAAACTACTACACCTTGTGACATAAAACATGAATAGTATGGAAAGGGTCTGACTATTATGCAATGCTTTGGCTACAAAGGGAATGGTCCCATAGGTGCAAATCATAGAGGATTGTTTGCACCA
Organism: Thuja plicata; assembly: GCA_018584345.1. Classification (NCBI taxonomy): domain Eukaryota; kingdom Viridiplantae; phylum Streptophyta; class Pinopsida; order Cupressales; family Cupressaceae; genus Thuja; species Thuja plicata. Next base: position 145,088 of record MU227274.1, read on the forward strand.
CTTGAAGCTATTGGTCAATGAACACGTAACTCTACAGGTATAGGCTTCAAGAAAACCACATTTCAACTAGGGATAAATATATTTGTACCTCAAACATATCAACAACCAACACTTGAAGGTACACCTAAAATTGAAGAGTTTGAAGACAGTTCTGAGGATGATTGCTTCCCTTGTCCCATTCCCCCAGATCTGGCAGCATTCTTTGCTAAGCTAGATGACTTTCAACTGCATATCAGTATAGTCAAGACTGACAATGATTTTGATGACACCACTTCACTTTCTCCATTAACCTATGAACAGTGGAAGGAAATGCAAATGGTAAATCTAGGTCATTAGGGTGATTTGTACATACTACCACACTTTCAAGAGCTTTTTGAACAGGAATCCTAGCCACTTCTCACTAAACAAGAAGCAGATGATGTTGCAAACACTAATGAGGTACCTAGGTCAAAAGGTGCTCATCTGACCATAGCAGAGGTTCTAGGTAGAACTCATCCGAACTAGGGACAAAGGGTTTATTTCACCCATGTTCTTGATATGATGCCCAATGATGAAACAGACTCTCATGAGTACAAGTTTGATGATTTGCCATATGCCACCTATGATAGGGATATAGATATAGTGCACACATATGAAAACCTTCTCAAAGTAGGTGAAGGGTCTAGTGTAAGGTCAAACGAGTCTGATTCCATAGATGTTAATGTGTCATCTACTACGGTCACTAGGAATCAAAGGAATTCGACTACACCTTTGGATGAGATTGCTCTAGGTCTCGACTTGCTTTCGATGATTATACCATGAATGCACTTGAACCTGTCACTTCTCTTTCACTCCGCCATCCCAAGCTTATAGACTAGAACTCTCCCTCCCCATCTAATGAAGACCTTACATTCTAGAATGATTACACTCTTGCCTGTTACCTCAACATTGTTGAACCTATAACGTCCTCCACTAGCAAAGAAAGTGTCAACATGACTAAGGCTGATATCAAGTATCTTAGTCACAAAATCAAAACAAGAAAAAATAGGTGCTCTAATGGTGAAAACCACATTGTAGCAGTCTCAGAGCCTAAAAAATTCAAAATAAAGGACGTATCCAAGGGTGAAAACCTCTCTCAGGTGCCCGAGGATGAGATACTTGATACGCTTCCAAGTCATTTCCAGGAATGATCATCTGTGCTAATTGAACCAACTCAACCAATCAACATGGGTATAGAAGCTGAGCCTCAGATCATTCATTCGGCACAATCATTATTTGAGGTAGAAAGAGAGGAATTCACTACATTCTTCTAGAGCAAAAAGATAAAATTTGCATGGAAATATTCAGACATGGCAGTGTTAGACCCTAATCTAATCATGCATCATTTTTCCATTGCACCAGGCATCAAGCCTGTCAAACAAAAGCTTCAGAAAATGCATCCACATGTGGCTCTACCTGTCAAAGATGAATTGGAGAAACTTCTTAAGGCAGTATTTATTAGAGTAATTGACTATGCAGAATGGATTTCTAACTTTGTTCCAGTATCAAAACATGACAAATTTATCTGAGTCTACACAAACTTCAGAGACTTGAATAAGGCATGTCCTAAGGATGACTTTCAATTTCCCAATATTGATATGATTGTAGATATGACAGAAGGATATGAAATGTACTCCCTAATGGATAGTTTCTCTGGCTACAACCAGATAAAGATTGCGCTAGAAGACCAAGAGAAAACTTCTTTCACATGTGCATGGGGCACTTTCTGTTGGAATGTCATGCCCTTTGGACTCAAAAATGTTGGTGCTACATATCAGAGAGCTGTCACCACTATATTTCATGACATGATGCATAAAACAATGGAAGATTATGTTGATGACACTCTAGCTAAAAGCATGCAATGAGAGAAACACCTTGCGGATCTAGGTCCTATACTGGATCGCATGGAATAGTTCAGTCTGAGGCTCAATCCTAAGAAATGTGCATTCAGCGTAACATCTGGAAAATTGCTTGGTTATATAATTTCTACAAAAGGAATAGAAGTGGATCTTGAGAAAGTCCAAGCTATCATGGAAATGCTACCACCAAATAATATCAAACAAATGAGAGGACTTCAAGGCCGATTACAGTCTATCTAGTGCTTCATCTCACAACTAGTGGACAAGTCAAAACCATTCACCAAGAATATACACAAAGGTGTGACCTACCAATGGAATAAAGAATGTGATGAGGGGTTCACACAAATCAAACAGTATCTTGCGAATCTTCCAATATTGATATCTCCTATTCATGGGAAGTCGCTTAAACTTTACATCTCTTCTATAGATACATCATTTGGTGTCCTATTAGCTCAAGAATATTATAACAACAAAGAAAGGGATATCTACTACATTAGTAGAGCTCTGGTCTCATATATAAAACAAACTATTCTTCAATAGAGAAGACTTGCCTCACAATGGTATTTGCTTCACAAAAATTGTGACACTACATGCTAGCTCATACTACACGCCTTCTCGCTAAAATTGATCCTCTGAAATATTTTCTCAGTAAAGCTACCCTCACAGGTAGACTAGCCAAATGGGTCATGCTTCTCAGTGAATTTGATATTGAGTATGTAGAAAGCAAATCCATCAAGGGACAAGCAATTGCAGATCAATTGGAGAAAGCACCTCTAGTAGATCATCAACCTTTGAGCATTGAATTTCTAGATGAGTCCATATTACTTCTCACACATCGATCCTGGACTATGTTCTTTGATGGTTCATTTACCCAAAAGGGGTCAGGTGCTGGGATAATTTTCATCACACCTCAAAGGTACTCTATATAAGATGTTGTTTCCTTGTATGAACAACATCATCGAGTACGAAGCCTTGATCAATGGTATGAAAATCGCCCTTGAGTGGAGAGTGGATGAGCTCAATGTACTTGGAGATTCATAGTTAGTCATTAATCAAGTAAATGATACCTATCAGACAAAAGATGACAAGCTGGTGCCTTATAAATAGTTGGTTGATGACCTCAGAAATTATTTTGTTCACATCACATTTCAACAAGTTCCAAGGGCAGATAATAAAGAGGCAGATTCCATGGCTACTCTTGCTTCTATGCTACAGATGCCATAAAATGATTTCTGACATGAATTCCTAGTAGAGATGTTATATCACCCAGCCTATGATTCTCCTAAGTCCCGGATGATCTATTCTATCATTGGACATAACTCATCCTGCTAACATCATATTGATTCCTACCTTTGTGACCAGATTATTCTAGACACTTACACCCCAAATGAGAAACGTCACTTAATCTGCAGTGCTTCATGATTTGTCATCATAGCTAACAACTTGTATAGGTGTGGTCTAGACGCTACCCTTCTTAGGTGTTTAGAACCTGATGAGTCCAAATGTGCATTAGTAGAGGTGCATGAATTCATCTATGGGTCTCACTCTAAAGGCCTAACACTAGCCCATAAACTTATTAGAGCTGGTTACTATTGGCCAGATATAGAAAAAGAAGCTACATAGTTTGCTAAGTCTTGCAAAAAGTGTCAACTACATGGTAATCTAATTCATGCTCCAGCCAAGGAGCTTATTCCCATCATTACTTTCTGGCCATTTCAAAAATGGGCCTTTGATTTGGTGGGTCAGATTTATCCCTCATTCTCAAATGGACATAAGTTCATCATCACAGCTACAGACTATTTTACCAAATGGGTGGAGGCTGTCCCTCTCACCGTTGCCAATGGAAAATCAGTAGCAATGTTCATTCTCAACTACATCATCTGCAGGTATGGTGTACCCTCAACAATAATCACTGATAATAGGGGGCAGTTCAAAAACAAGGACTTGACAGAGCTATGCTCTAAGTTTCAAATCACTCAACATTGGTCTTCCATCTATTATCCTTAGGGTAATGGATAGGCAGAAGCATCAAACAAGACAATCCTTAAAATCCTGCATCTCATAGTGCACAAATCTGGATGAGATTGGCATCTCCATATCAACCTAGCTCTCTAGCCATACTGGACAAGCATTAGAACACCAACAGGGGCTATGCCCTATGATTTGGTTTATGGAGAAGATGTTGTGTTACCAATTGAGGTTGAGATTCCTTCTCTATGAGTCTCTCTGAAAGGCCTCATTACTGATGATGATGATAACATAATATCTCGGCTACAAGAGCTATAATTACTTGATGAATATCGGCAAGTGGCGTTCGATCACCTTGGAGCATACCAGAAAAGGATGTCCAAGAGCTATAACAAGAAGGTTCATCCAAGGGACTTCCAGGTGGGTGACCTCATTCTGAGGGAGAACCCTAAGAATCAACAACATCAGATACAGAAGGGAAAATTTGAACCAAATTGGCTTGGTCTGTATGTCATCATAGTAATATTTGGGTCTGGCACCTATCAAATTTCTACTACTAAAGGAGAGAAACTCAAAGAGCCCATCAACACTCTTCATCTGAAATGGTTCTATAGATGAGACATCTTTAGTGTGCTCATGTATATAGTAAAGTCCTAAAAAAATTATAAAAATTGGAAAATGTCCTGAAAAAATGATCATCTTAGTGAAAACCTAGCAATAGGCGCTTTGATGTATCTCCAAAAAAATCATATATTCCAAAAATATAAAAAAAATTCAAAAAATTGAAAAAAAAAGAGAAAAAGAAAAGGTGTCATTGATGAAAACTTGGCAAACAGGCGTCATGGTAGCAAAAAAAAAGAATTTCTGCCAAGAAGGTGAAAACCTAGTAAACAGGTGCCTCTTGTTCCACATTTCTATATCTATCACATCACCACTTGGATTTATACATTTTCTTTCTTTCTTTCCCGCTTGCATTTGATTTTTCACATCCTCTCAGTTCCCGTCAAGACACCAACTTACATGGATTGAAACTAGTCATATTCTTGGGGCAACCCTCCTGGTCTAGGGGACACGATCTTATTACCTTTTGAGGATCTACTTCATGATAGTCACCAATGGTTCTCACTATGTCTGCCTACTTTCACTTGGCGTATACTAAGTTCTCTCTCCTTGAGACCTTGAGAGTCTCCCTAACATTAGTCACCAGTGGTTCTCACTGTGTCTACCTGCTGATGCCTAGCTATTGCTATGATCTTTCAACCTTGATAATCTCCCTCGTGTCAATCACCAGTGGTTCTCATTGTGTTTGTCTACTGTCATTGTACTCTTGATATTGCTCGCATCCATTATAGTTGGAGTCATACTCAACCGCTCTATCTATCAATACTCGGTCTTGACGATTCTTTGCTTTAGTTTGTACATAGCTTTTGGTCACTTTTGTAACACTCTGGTTCCTTTGCGAACCCTACTTACTTGCCACTAATTCATCACCATACGTCTAGGGGAAACCAAATCTAGTTTTTCCTCGCTATATACATCAAGTTAGTCATTGTTACTTGGGGGCACGAGCCTCCAATTTGATCACATCTTTGGTTTACACCCGAGTCAGTAATCTTTTCACTTCTACAGGACAACTCGCTACTGACATAAACTGGTGTTTTTCAACACCACCATAAACAATGTTTCTCAACACTATCTTTAGACACATCTGTATTTTTCAACACACATTAATATCTCAAACATAAACATCTATCAATAACAATCAAACACAATGCACTCACAAGCACAGCGGTGTTTTTCAACACCCCCATACACATACATATTCGAAAACTTTGAAACAGACTGAGCTATGATTGAATCTTTCTTTATATGTTGTCTATTCTCATGGATTTCATTGATATTTTATTTGTCTACTACTTTTTGGTGTAGTCTTGATGATCCAACAACATCAAATAAACAAGGTGTATGTGATAAGAGCTCCCGCATTAAGGTGGAAAAGCCTCACATCCCTCGATCTTGTTTATTTGTACGCCATGGTGAGGTTGGTACTATCTTCTTGATTGTTATTTCTTTGTTTGTTTATGCACAAATGTACTCACGGTTATCTTGGCTTTGAATGCCTCGATACTGGTGTACTCTTGCAATATCAACTGGAAACAATGTTTAGGTCATCTTGGCTTTTGTGCCCTAGTGCTTACGTTTGTTTTCTACATTTTATCTGATGAAAGTCATATTCATATCCTTATGGTCGCAGTGGCACCAATAAGGATTGTATTGACTCTGATGTTTCAAAAATTCTCAATGATGATGAATATATGATGGGTCTCACAACCATGTCCTAGGTATTGCATCTAGCATAGGATTGCATTTTCATTCTAGACTTGCATTGTGGCAGCAATTCGATACTCACTTCATTGCGTTCTCCTAGATTTGTACATTGAGGGTTTCTTCTTTAATGTCCTAGCTTCACCACTACTACACAAGTGTTTGATCATTTCTCTCTATCATCAGCTATATACTCAATCCATTTTCGGGATCAAAGATGAAATTTGACACTCCTATATCACTCAAAATTGCATTTTAAAATTATTGGGACCAACGCGATCGGATGCTTGTGCAGTCAACTTTCTGACATCGCTTTCTTGTCAAAATATTATCTAGTCAACATTTTCTCAAATCTTTGACTTTTTTCATCAAAATTAAATTATGATCAACTCTGGTGAACCCTAGTCAAACTTGGTCAACCCGACCTCCAAATTTCTCAAAATTGATTCTAAATCTTCTGAATTCTTCCATAATCTATTCTAATTTCTTCTTTCTCCTAGATTCCACATCTATCTATGATTTCTCTCTCTCCATCATTATTATGACATGTCATCTTTCCATTTCAGTCCCGAGGGGGCAGGATGATTACATCATTGAATCTATTCTAATCAATCTGATATGATATTCAAAAATCCTCATTACTAGGGGTATCTCATCACTTGGGGCATGTTCATTTTTTGTAGTTCATAGTGAAAACTAGGTACTCCATAATCAATAGGGATATATTTTTTCCCTACATCTTGTCATCTATTAGGTATCAAGGCAATCTAACCTAAATTTTTTAGGATCAAGCTTCGTTCTGGAGATGATTCTTGAAATCTCAATCTATTAAGTATCTGAGCAATCTAACTCAGATTATTGAGGATCAAGCTTCGTTCTGGAGATGATTCTCAAAAAATCATCTATTAGGAATTGAGGCAATCTAACCCTAACTCCTGAAAATCAAGCTCCATTCTGGAGATGATTCTAAAACTCAATCTAACCAGTGTCTGGGAAATCTAACTTAGATATTGGGGGACTCAGATTTGTTCTGGAGATAGTCCTAAAAATCTCTATTGACTATCTTTTTATGGACAGGTATCGAGGCAATCTAACCCTGACTCCTAAAGGTTGAGCCTCATTCTGGGGACAACCTTTTGAAAGATATCAATCTATTAGGTATCTGAGAAATCTAACTCGGATCCCTGAGGATCAACCTTCTTTCTGGAGATGATTCTTGAAATCTTAATCTATTAGGTATCGGGGAAATCTAACCCGGATCCCTGAGGATCAAGCTTTGTTCTGGAGATGATTCTTGAAATCTCATTCTATTAAGTATCCAAGCAATCTAACTCAGATTATTGAGGATCAAGCTTCATTCTAGAGATGATTCTCAAAAACTCATCTATTAGGAATTGGGGCAATCTAACTCTGACTCCTGAAAATCAAGCTCCGTTCTGGAGATGATTCTGAAACTCGATCTTACCAGTGTCTGGGCAATCTAACCTAGATATTGGGGGACTAAGCTTCATTCTGGAGATAGTCCTAAAAATCTCTATTGACTATCTTTTTATGGATAGGTATCGGGGCAATCTAACCCTAACTCCTGAAGGTTGAGCCTCGTTCTGGTGACATTCTTTTGAAAGATATCAATCTATTAGGTATCTGAGCAATCTAACTCAGATCCTTGAGGATCAAGCTTCATTCTGGAGATGATTCTTGAAATCTTAATCTATTAGGTATCGGGGCAATCTAACTTGGATCCCTGAGGATCAAGCTTTGTTCTGGAGATGACCCTCAAAAACTCTACTTGACTAGCATCTTGGAAATCTAACCTAGACTTCAGAGAGTTAAGCTCTATCCTGGAGATGGCTCTGAAATATTCATCAATCTATCTTTGCATCATCAAATTTTTAAAATTTATTCTTCTGTGCTTCAGGCATCAGACTATTCTTTGAATCAATCCGCTACTCGCATATCAATTCAAAGAGGGGCAAAATGTAACACCCCGAAATTGGCATCTTACAACCCTAACCAATTTTTTTGCATTTGTCATTCTTCTAAATAATTAAAGTCTTATTGTACTAGGCAATTCTGAGTTTGACTGACTCTACTCGACCTAAGTGTCAAATGTAGAAAATCCTAAATCTGCATTAATCATACATTATATTTAATTCCTAAATATCTATTGGCTAAACAAATCCTATGATTGAATTAATTTAGTTATAAAGTCCTAGCACTTTAATTAAATTAAATTCATCCCTTTTAGCTAAAACACATGAAAAGAAATTAAATAATATTTAATTATTAAATAAATATCCTCATTTCAATAATTAAATTTAATTATTTAGATAATTGAGAAAAGCATATTTATGAGGTCATACTTTATTTATTTAATTAAATATTCTCTCAAAAATCTTCTCTTCAGTTCAGAAATAGAAGTTTTGAATTAACTATGCTTTAAAGAGAAAGAAAACAGTTAAAATCAAAAGAAAATAGTTAAAAACAAAGAGAAAACAATTCATTGTTTTCTTTTAAAGAAAGCTTGCTAATTTGAACTGGCTTTTCTATCTGTTTTATTTCAAAAAGGAAACTTTCTATTCTGAGCAGGCTCTTAATCTATAAAAGAGCTCCCATTTCTCATTCAAAGCTCCTAAGAAAATATGCATTGTTAGAATAAAGAATTGTTGCTGCATTTTAGAATTCATCATCTCATTTCAATTTAAGCTCATTTGAAATAGAATAGCTTCATTTTCTTAGATTAACCTCATATTTCTTATCATGTCTTAGTTTAATTTCATTTAGATTAATCTTGCATATTTCATTTTCTTAGATTAATCTTGCATTACATTACATTGCATTCATGGAGAAAAACCTTTCGTTCTTGGATTGGTCTAGGTTGTGAGACTCTCGTTCTAAGAGTCATTCAAAACCCCATCTGGATAGAAGGCAACAAGTCGCATCATATAGGCATGCAGGATGAATAACTCATATTCACTTCTGTATGTGGCTGATGAACAAGGACTATGTTGAAGTGTATGGTTGAATAAGAAGGCCACATTTAACATATACACCCATTTCCTACTAAAAAATCCTCTATTTGAATTATATTTTCTATCACTTTTTCAAAACTTGGTGGACAATTATGTTTTAACTTGAATTTCATTATTGTAACCAAGAAGTTTATTAATATATCTATTTTTTCCTTTTCAGGTATACTTCATGGATATTTAGCAAAGATTCTTCTCCATCATCATAGAAAGCTCAAAAAGGCTTCCCCATTTCTTTACTTTGAATTGCATAGGTCCAACATGGTAATTTCTCATTTAATGTTGTAGGAATATTGATTAAAAAATTTGGATATCAATTCCTCAAAAATATTTATACCCAGATGTAACTTTGAAAACCATTCCATTGTTGACCCACCAAGGCTTCGGAGAAACAACCTCATCAAATAGGTAGGTTCATGGGTGAATTCCATGCTTAATGTGCCAAATTACGTTATGTGGTCTTGTGGGTCTGTTGTACCCATATATTTGTCATACTTAGGGAATACCATGTTTTGCGGAAAAGGTTTCATAAATAGGTTTTTATCAAATGGGGAAGGGAAAATGGCTTCAATTGAGAATTGTTTTGGGGTAGCCACTTTCTTAATTTTATCCATTTGAGCTTGTAGGGATTTTATTTATTGATTCATGTATTTTAAAGGAGTTTCTTCTTCCTCATCCATTGTTAATTGGGATGTGTTAAAATCATGAGGAAGTTTTAACCCTAATTGAGATAAGATGAGGAAATATCTATCTTTGTCTCTTTCTAAGATCTTTTCCATCATCTTTATAACATAGGGTTTTGAGCAGCTTCATTAACCTTTTCTTCAGTTAATTCTTCATTATGATTATTATTAATTTCCCCGGTGTTATTAGCTTTAGGCCATGGATTAGTTGCCATTGGGACCTCTTCTAATTCTTCCTCTTGATTTTTCTCTTGAAAGGGTTGATAAGGATAATAAAGAGTCTCGTCTAGATAGGGTATTTCTTCTCTTATAATGGTTCTGTCTTCTTGTAAAGACAATGTAATGTGATGAGGTCTAGTCCAAACCAGCATGAAAAGGAATTGTGAATATTTTTTGAAGAAGTATCCTTTTGAGAAGAGTGATGATTTTTATGAACTTTGGATATTTTCAATGGATGTTTTATTTTCTTCAAGATCATGTATCATCAAGCATAGTAACTACAAATACACATATTTTCTAGCCTCTAAAAATCTATACATAAAAGTGTATATTCTCGAATGTTTTTGAAAAGGACTCCACAAGAAAACACTACAATCAATCTACCTATGGTTAATTTGGTTCAACATGGTTTAAAAAGGTAGGCTTTTTAGATTAACCAGGTGTTTAGTTCGGGTTCCAAAAAAGAGTATCAAATGAATCATACAAGGAACACATAGTCACGCACATGCGATTGAGGCCTATAACCTTATGAGTCTAGGCATTTTCTATTTTTTCCCTCTAAGTTTTTCAAATTAACCGAGGTCTTTATTTATAGTGGGTAGAATAGGTTTTCTTTACCTTGTTCCCACTTTGGGTCATCCCTCTCATCGAATTTATTAAAGAAAATCTCAGGAGGTAGGCATGCTAATGTTCTAGCATGTCCATAGTAAATGAGAAAATTAAAATGAGAAACAAGTCTAGGAGTTTTATTAGCATAAGAAGGGTAAGATCATATCCCTATTGTTTTTACCTTACAAACATAATTAACACGGTTCAATTCGAAGCCTTTTAATCCAAAGGGACTAGAGCACATTTGAATTTCTGATTCACTTGAAAAGTGAAGAGCATATGCCTAATATTTTTTGTCCACAAATATGAGGGCTTCAATTTTAGTGTTTGTTTCTTCCTTAACCTTTCTTTCTATTTTCAAATTTAGCATGTTTGAAATTTTTATCAACTTGAAAAGTTGAGAGCATAGGCTTAATGCTTCATTCAACAAAAAATAATAGGCTTCTAATTAGCTAGATTTCAACTTTTGAAAAGTCACAAGTTAAGAAAATGACTTGAATTTGAAAGGCTTTAGAACTTGCCTTATTCGAAGCTTATGTGCATTTTTAGAATGTTTTATGTGTTTCAATACATACCTTGGGGATCGTTCCTGATCCAAAGCATCCCCTTCACAAATGTTAATTCAACACAAACCAATCCAAAGTGAAGAAAATCACAAATATTTTCATCAACTTGAAGGAATTTCAAAATTGATTTGATGAAAAGATCTAAAATGGAGAAGCAGTATATTTGATCATAGGGATATTGTAAAAATCTTGATACAAATTTAGCATTTTAATGTAATGATCATACACTTTAATGTCCTTATCACCTAAGTCATCAATAATGCTTGCATTATAAACTTCCTTTGCATATTTGCCAAGTATTTTTGCCTCCTTTTCCTTGTAATAACCAGGAATTCAAACCACACGCTTCTTCATTTTTTGTCTTTTTCCATCTTTAAGTCATTTTAAACCAATTTATGTCAAAGATTTATCAATTAAAGCTCAAAATGTGCAGGCACTACAAACCTGTGCATAGGAGCTACATAAACTTGCAAAAATGCTACAGAAACTTGTATAGGAGCTATAGAAACTTGTAAAAGTGCTACAAAAACTTGCAAAAGTGCAAAATAAAGTTGTAGAAGCTCTAAAAGATAGATAATAGGCGTTGCAAGATTAAGCAGAAGCACATAAAACAAAATGTAAATGTTATATCCTGATGTAGAAGCATTGAAAGAAGTTGTAGAAGCACTGTAAATAGTTGTATAGGAACTTAAAGAAGTTGCAAAAGTGCCACAATTTAGTGCAAAAGTGCTAAAACTCAACAACATGCCAATTGCAACTTTCTGGTGTATAGGCACTGCAAAATCTTGCACAAGAGCTGCAAAGCAGTGTATAGGCACTACAAGGTAGTACAAAAGTGCTACAAAACAGTGCAGAGGTGATGTAAGACAATGTAGAGATGCTATAATAAGTTGCAGAGGTGCTATTTTGATGAATCCAGACCTGCAGATGCCAAATCTGTATCAAATAATCACTCAAAATCACTCACAAATGTTAGTATGAGGCTCTAGCCCCATGAAGGGTGTCATTTTTAGTATGTAAAATACCATCATTAAACTTTAATTTAACTATTTTAACTCAAATTAACTAGTTAAGCTATTTGAAATGAAAATACTCAAGAACATCTCATGTTTCTCTAATTAGAAGGACAATATGAATGCTCTCAGCTGCAAATGAGCAATCCTAGAGTGACAATATCTAAAACAAGAGTGAAAATGATATGTAGTTATGCTAAATGATGTATTGAATCTTAATTATGTTATTGCAATTTTATATTGAATGTAAATTACTCTAAACATGGATGCAAATTGGCTACAATGATGATGCAAATGGAAGTGAATGTGCATTGTTTGTTTGCATTGAGAAATGCATTCTATTTATAGGATTTCCCCAAGGGTAGCGGGTAGAGTGATTTAACCATTATTAAATGAGAGGGGTTGAGTTTTGTTTCAAATAGGGAGACAAGATGACAAAATGAGTGGTGAGGATAGCAAAGGTTAAACGAGTGACTAAGATAGAAAAGCCTTGGAGTGATCCATGTGCTTTCAATTCTCCCTTCTCATTAGCTAATTGATTTTTGTCCCTTAGTGGTTATTGAAAGTATTTAGAAATTAATTAATTCAAACATTAATTAAATTATCCATGTAGGGGGATTAGATGGGTTGGATTAGATTTAATTGAATTGAACTATATAATTAATTGAATAAATCAATTACATAGTTTAATTAACCCCTCTTAGATTGAATTTAATTAATTAATTGCTTTATTAGTGTAAGATAAGAAAATAGATATTGTTTTGATTTTAGGGTTTTCTATTATCCTATATTACATTTAAAAGATTTGATTTGATTGTTTATTGAAGTGTAGGGGGTAAATAACATGCTCTCCTTCTATCCTTAGATGTATAAATGAAAGATCCAAATTGACTAATCCAAAATGGAAGGATCAATGCATAAATGAATCAACCATTTGGAAATAAGGAAAAAAAGGAAGATCTTAAGTACCCATTTATTTATTTGAATGTGCAATAGATGTAGAAAGATTGATAACCTTAATTGAAATGAATAGGAGAAATGTACTAACCTTGAAATATTGCAGATCTGAAGAATGTTGTTTTCTGAAGCCTATGTTGATTTTGTGGAAAATCTAAGACCGGATCTCGAATAGAAATGCAGAGATGAACAAAACCCAAAAATCTTTTTCCATTTTGACACAGTTCTAATTTGTACCCCCAAGTCAATGTCACCATTGACCCATAATTTCTAATTCTGACCAATGGCATAACCGACCTAAAAAGTCTCAGACTGAAATTATATTTTTAGATCTCAAAAGTTTTATGAAAGGGTATCCAAATCTGCGTCTTGATCTATTGTTCTAAACTTGTACCTACAAGAAAAATGGTTTGTTTTTTGGGGAAGGGATTTTCCTTGGTCAAACCCCAGTTTTAGAATTAACCTTAAAGTATAATTGAAATTGCATAAATAAAACAAGGCAAATACACAAATTCACCTTTCTTGTAGAATTCCTTGTGGTGGATTTGAATCCGTGAATCCACAAGTACGTATGCACCAAAAAGGATGTAGAATGTAGGATTTCTTCAATCAATCTCTTGTAGATCTTCAACACCAATCTTGAATGGGTTTTTGAATTGGAAGAGGCTTGGAGGAATGTGGATGGAGAAATCTTCAACAAGAGGGCTCCATGGAGCTTGAATCCTTTAATGGCCACCAATGG
>MU227274.1:176932-191351 GCA_018584345.1 Thuja plicata
AATCTTGATATCTCAAATGTAGAGATTTTGCTGATCAAAGTCTCTCTCTTGAAGTCTTGTGAGAATTGCATGGTTTCCTCTAGAATACTTATCTTGTTTTCATAGTCTAATGTTAAAGTAGTTAGCAGCTTGTCCATTATGTCTTATTCTGATATTTCTCCACCATTGTTTTTGATTCCAGAGACTGCTTCATTTATCTTCTGATTGTAAGCTCTAATGTTCTCTTCAGGTAACATCTTAAGACTATTGTATTTATTTTTCCATGTCTTCATGTGTGCATTCTTTTCTTGAATATATCCTTCAAATATATCTTCTAAATACTTTCATATGGTATATGCTCTGTCAATTTTCTTGATCTCAGAAAATTCACTATCGGATAAGGTGCTGATTAGGGCTTCTTTAGCAATTGCATTATTGGTAAATGTATCCTTTTGTCTGTTAGTAGCATCATCCTTTGCAAGGTCTTTCAGGGATGGAATTACAACTTCCATTGTAGCAATTTCAAAGATCTCAAAGCCAACACACTGTAGATGTGTTATCATTTTGTTTTTCCAATCCAGATAATTTTCTCCATCAAACTTAGGGCTTTATTTTCTGAAGTAAGACATTTGATCTACCTTAAGCTGTTAGGCTTCTTCTCCAAGGAACTTGGCTCTGATACCAATTGTTAGAATAGTCCCAAAGGATAACTGAGAGGGGGGGTGAATCAGTTATGAATAACTTTAATTCTTTTCTTCTTTAACTTTAGAATACAAAAAGTAAATGCTTAATAAGATAACACAGTACACAACACACAATTTGATTATGGGGAAACGAAATTGTAAAACCCCCAGTGGGAATTAGCACCCAAAAAGAACTATACTTGTTTATAGTAATCCCTATTAGAAGATATCTCAACCCTGTTAGGAGTTGTACTTTACAATTCAATAAGTATAGTGACCTGGTTAAGGGTCAGACCCTGTTAGGAGTCTTTTACAAATAACCCCGTTAGGGGTGGTGGACTCACTGTCCAAAAGCTCACTGCTTGATGGTGAAGGCTACAACCTTATGTATAATAGATATGCACTATATCTGATGATGAACTATAGAGTAGACCTGCTGTCTTGATCAGTTCCAGTGTATTACAATCTTTCACTTCTTATTCACATAGACTCTTAATGAATGAACCAACTCTGATAATCTGCTCTGTACATCTTTCTTCTCTTTTCATATCATTCCCACTTAGCGTATCACAATTCACTTGCTATAAGTATCTTAGTCAAAGTATGAGATCATGGGACCTATAAGACAACTCTTCATAACATCCTTGTTGGCTCTACTAAGCACGCAAGCATAATTACAACCGCGCAAGTATGAACTGAATAGATGCGACGCTTCACTAAGTCGGCCTCACCAAAATAACTCTAACTTTGCAATCTTCTTGAAACATGTTTGGAGCCTTTAGATTAATATCATCAACTCATAACTAA
The DNA here is from genome assembly GCA_018584345.1 of Thuja plicata. Lineage (NCBI taxonomy): Eukaryota > Viridiplantae > Streptophyta > Pinopsida > Cupressales > Cupressaceae > Thuja > Thuja plicata. Next base: position 178,402 of record MU227274.1, read on the forward strand.
TAATGAATATACACACACATATCCTGAAGATAGGCACAACTCAAGAAACATGTTACATACGTTAGCTCTGAATAGATACTCTTCCAGAACTGTAACTGCCAATAACAAAATTACATAACTTGACTGAAACATCATATCTGGATCTGCGTGTATGAACATAACATAATAAACATGTCAACAACATGTATCTAACCATGAAATTATTCATGTCAGCATTCTGATAAGTACATATAGAATTACTACTGTTTATTATATGTTGTCATCAATGACAAACATACAATCAATCAACTGCTCAGAATCAAATCTCCAACAACTTTGTCATTTGAACTTTGAAAACATGATAAATATTAGCAAAAAGAGAAATGTCAGAGGCTTATCGATGATGACCAAGCCCGACAACATCATGTGTAAAAAATGTCAAAAAGGTAAAATGACAAAGTCTAGTTTCAAAAGAAAAACCCATACATCTAATGTAATTCTAGAATTAGTCCATACTAATTTATGTGGACCAATGAGGACAAAGAGTTATTATGGAGATAGATATTTTATTCTCTTCATTAATGATTACTCTAGAATGATGACAGTCATGTTTCTTAAAGATAAATTTAAAGCATTCAAGATGTTTAAATGGTATAAGGCTATGGTAGAGAAACAAAGTGGTAAGGATTTGAAATTTTTAAGATCAAATAGAAGAGGAGAATTTATATCAAATGAATTCACTAATTTATGTAATGAGAATGGTATAAAAAGATAGGTTTCTATACCAAGAACACTATAGAAAATTGGGATTGCTGAGAGAAGGAACAGATCAATAGTTGATTGTGGTAGAACAATGATTCACCCCCCCTTCTCAGTTTACTAACAATTGGTATGATAGAAAAGGGCATCATCCAAATATTTTGGAGGGAAGCTGTCATTACTGTTGTTTACAGACTGAAAAAAATACAATTGAAGAAAGACACCAAGAAGACAGCTTATGAGCTATGGTATGGATACACACCCAATGTAAGTTATTTCAAAATTTTTGGCAGTCAATGTTATATCTTAAAAAATGATAGAAATGGAAAACTTGACTCCAAGAGTGATGAAGAAATTTTTCTAGGGTATTCTACCAAGAGCAAGGCTTACAAATGTCTAAACAAAGCCTCTAAAAAAATTATTGAAAGTGCAAATGTAAAGATAGATGAATTTGTAGAGAAGAATGAATAAGAAAGCACTAAAGAACCAGAGGACTAAAATAAGTTCACTTACAATGAGGAACCTAACACTCTACCCTACCAACAATGTAGAGCTCCTGAGCTACAAATCATTGCTCCCGAGCATCAGGCTGCAAATACCGATGGTCAGGATAATGATCAAGATAATGTGCAAGGTGATGAAGAGAAAAATGAAGAACAAAACAATGATCAAACTGATAAACAAAGAGTTGTACCTGTACTTGAAAGATATGTAAGAAGGAACCATCCAGAGATCCAGATCATAGGAGATAAGAAAGCTGGTACAAGAACAAGAAGTAAGTCTCTAAACTCAAGCTGTCTAATTTGTGAGTTTGAGCCAAATCTGTCAATGTTGCACTAGATAATGAAAAATGGATAAGTGCTATGAATGATGAGATTGAGTAGATTGAGAAAAAAAAAACATGGTCACTTGTGCCAAGACCAGATGACAAGAATGTCATCAGTACAAAATGGATATTCAGGAATAAGCTGAATAAAAATGGAGAAGTCACAAGGAACAAAGCAAGACTAGTATGCAAGGGGTATGCACAAGAGGAAGGTATAGACTATGGAGAGACCTTTTCACCCATTGCTAGGCTAGAAGGAGTAATAATATTACTTGCTTATGCTGCATTCAAAGGATTCAAAGTATATCAAATGGATGTCAAATCAGCATTCCTAAATGGAATACTTGAAGAAGAGGTATACATTAAACAACCAGAAGGGTTTGTTGATCCAGACAAGAGGAACATGGTATGTAGACTTCACAAATCCTTTTATGGATTGAAACAAGTTCCAAGAGCCTGGTATGAACAACTTCATTCCTATCTAATAAGTATTGGATTTGTAAGGACTAGTGAAAATAGTAATCTTTTTTTAAAGGAAGATACTGATGCTAACACTTTGATTGTTGAAATATTTGTTGATGACATCATATTTGGAGGCAATGATATGCTATGAAAATCATTTGCAAATTGGATGAGCAAAGAGTTTGAGATGTCTATGTTTGGAGAAATCAAGTTCCCCAGATCATGCAACAAGGAGAAGGTATTTTCATTACAAATTTCAAGTACATCAAAGAGGTCCTAAAAATATTCAAGATGGAAGAATCCAAACCAGTTGGAACACCGATGGTTACTAGGTGTAAGTTGACAAAGGAGGACAATACAACTGAGGTAAATCAGACTTTGTATAGATCAATGATTGGAAAACTCATGTATGTTGTACACACTAGACCAGATATTGCACATGCAGTAGGAATTGTTGATAGATTTTCTGCTAACCCCAGAGAATCACATATGACTGATGTGAAAAGAAATCTAAGATATCTGAGAAATACTGAGGAATTTGGGTTATGGTATAGAAGAGAAGGAAAATTTGAATGTAAGGTGTTTAACGACGCTGACTGGGCTATAAATCTTGATGATCGAAAGAGCACAACTGGAGGAGCATTCTTTATGGGTGACAAACTTGTCACATAGATTAGCAAGAAGTAAGGATGCATCTCTCAGTCTATTGCAAAAGCATAATATGTTGTTGTTGTGGAAAATTGCTCAAACATTTGATGGTTCAAACAGTTGTTGGAGGGTATACATATGAAGATCTCAGAACTAGTGATTATCTACTGTGATAACACTAGCGCAATAAACATTTCCAAGAATCCAGTCATGCATGCTAAGACTAAACACATTGCCATCAAATATCATTATTTGAGAGAAAAAGTTCAAGAAAAAGAGGTGATACTTGAGTATGTGAAATCAAAAGAACAATTGGCTGATATCTTCACCAAGCCACTGTCCAAGGATACATTTGAGTACTTAAGAAAGAGACTAGGGGTCAAACCCTTGTCTACTAGTCAGTAAAATGACTGAAGGCTACATCAGCCTACGTATTATCAGAATATCAATCATGTTGATGCAAGCAAAGAGATGAAATTCAAAAGATACATCTATATACAAACAGGTATATATTAGAACCGAGCACCAGAGCATATTGTTGTATTACTGATGGATAAGGGAAAATTCAAGGAATATATTATGGATAGGAGAAAATTGATTGCTTGACATGAATTTTAGATATTTAAAAATATTTGTTTGGAATTGCTATCAAAGGGAGAGAGATTATCCATATTATCACATCCTTCAAGAAAAAGAGAGATAGTTTATCCATCATTAGATTACTCCAACAGGGAGAGAAAATTGTATGAAAGATTATACAAAGGGAGAGTTGCTAACAAGAGAAAAAGACATCACAAGAGAGAGAAAATTCAAAAGGAGATAAATTGACACAAGAAGAGGACTCAACACATCAGAATACAAAGAGCTACAAGAATCAAATCTAAGCTAAAATAGAGCTCACCGGAGTTCAAACATTTATCGGTTATCAAACAAAAGATTGGTAGTTTGATTAATTTCAATGATTATAATTCATATTATATTAGAAATAGTATAGTATGATAATATAGTATGTTGCCATCAATTCCAAAGGGAGAGATTGATGACATGTAACTGATTGAATGTTTGATAATGTTAAGTTGAAGATAATGCATGGCATTAAATCAGTTAATGGTTTGTATTATCATTGATGTCAACTTGATATCATCTATATGGTCATGTACATAATGCCAAAGACTTCATAGAATCAATGGAACAAAGGTTATGCTTTCAACAATGCATAAAAGTCAAGTATTCACTAAGTGACAGACAACACCGATGGAGTGCAGACCATCAGAAAAGGCAAATAAGAAAAGTCACAGTGATACCCGAAAAGCTAAAGATAGTGTTTCCTGACGAAGAAAAACCACAGGATGCCCAATGAGCTGAAAATAGAGATGCCCGACGGACAGTGATCCCGAAGCTAATTGGAGTTACACTGACAAAACTATCAATTTTCACTGACAACAAACTGAAGAGTTGACTGACGAAATAGAGAGTTCAGAAAATGAAAAAATATCTAGCTTGCAAGAGCTAAAGATAGACCTAACTAGTTGTTTTCTTTATTTTATTTGACTAGAGTTAAGTGATTGATTTAAAGATGATTTGTACAGTTGGCATGAAGATACCTACAAGACAAATCAAGAGTTATGCTTTAAATCTAATTGGCTGGATTGTTTTTCACGCCAAGAATAAAGAATAAAGAATAAAGAATAAAGAAATAATGAATATTATGTCTATATAAGAGATAGGCTTAATTCATCTTCATCAATCACATTCATGAAAAGGGATTAAGGGGAGTGAATAAAAAGAGGATGTTGAAGAGAAACTGATGAAGAACAACTTCATGCAGTACTAATCAATCAAGCTGAAGGAGAGCTAAGGAATTCTGCAGACACTGATGAATAGTGAGCATAGCATCACGGAGCAAAAAGTGTGGAGCACAAAAGAATTGAATTGGTACATTGATCAGAGAGGTAATATACTTAAATAGATCTAAAAATCCTGCAATTCAAGTTGCATTAGAAATAGATCATATTGTTTCAGTTTAACCATTGAAGCATCAAGTCTCTTAATAGAGCATGACTTAACAGTCTTCTATATATTGAGGTACATCCCAAAGAGTGCCAAAAAGGTTGATTCATGAAAGTAGTATTTGATATGCCCAATGCCTATTGAAATTCTAAGAGAGAGGCTGATTCAAGGATGGCAACATTAGATTTCCAATACTAAGTGACAACCTATATGTGTAAAATCCTCTAACAAGGTCACACCTAACAGTGTGTTTGTAACCTTTAACACGGTTGGCTCCTAATAGGGCTCACTTTAGAAGAGTGAAAATTTGGGGTACCGGTCCCAGTGGTTTTTCCCTTAACAGGGTTTCCATGTTAAAATTCATGTGTTATATGTGTGTATGATGTATTTCTTTATTGTTTTGTATCTTACATAATTCATTCTGGATATATCGGTATACTCTGCATATTTACTGTATCTTGATAAATACATGACTACTTATTGGTAAACATTAAGAATAAGGTTTAACAAAGCAATCCGACAAGTAGTAAATTGATATAAGTTGTTCAAGGCATTCATCTTATAGGACAAAAGATAACTTGAGAAATAATTAGTGGTTATAAGAGTTGAAGGGTTGATTTAAGGATTAATTTTTGAGGCCACTGATTCAACCCCCCACCCCCCCTCTCAGTTGTTACTAACACATTGACCCAAAATTTTTGATTCTGACCTAGGGTAGAATCGACCTAAAAGGTCTCAAACTGAAATTCTATTTTTGGATCCCAAAATATTTCCGAAAAGGGTATCCAAATCTACATCCATATCTTCTATTCTAAACCTATACCTACAATAAAAATGGTTTGTTTGTTGGGGGGGAGGGGTTTGCAGTGGTCAAACCCCGATTTTGGTATTGGAAGGATATGTACATGTCCTTTTGTCTATGCCCAAAGATCCCAATGAGCCCAGATGGGGCACTTACAGAGAGAAGACTAATGCAGTTGATTCAGTATTATATAGTGTTGATAACAAAAGAAAGGCATCTAAGATTACATCTAGCATTCTAAGAGTTCATGGTGTCACTCAAGAAAATCTTGACAAAGCTAGAGAAGCCAAGATAGCCAAAGAACTTGAGAAGACTCATGACATCCAGAAGAAGAAGAAAGTAGAGAGCACCTCTATGACCTCTACCACCATTGACCTAGACTCATCTTCACCTTCTATACCAAGAAAGAAGTCTAGAGGAAGGAAGAAAGTGCCCACAAATCACCCATCCTCAAGGAACACACGGAGCATAGCAAGGAACACTCAAGTTCCTCCTGAGGTAGGATTCAAACCTAGTCTAAATGTATTAAAGAACAGGATTGTTAATAGAGGTATACTAGACACAATTGCTAAGGTCTATGAAAAGTATCAAGAGATTGATAAAACTGAGATACATTCTATGATCATCTCTCACATGATTAAGTTTAAGAAGTCAGTTCTTGAACTTAAGACAGTGATACCTAATAAGTTATGGAGCATAATGGAAATAATGAAGAGACATGAAATTGAGGAAGACATGAGGATAACAGAAGAAACATTGGATAATATTCTCCCTGTATGCTCACATGATGAGAAGGAAATTCTATTAGATCTAGTGAAGCCTCATCTCAAAACCAAGAGAAGGACTCTTCAGATTATGAACAAAGAGTATGAGCAGATAGGAAAATAAACTGGAAAGGCATTTGCACAAGTGTTTATGGATAGACACATGTATCCATCAATGACACCTACAACTAAGGTAACTTCAACTCATCCCAAATAGGTTACAGAACCAGTGATTCAAAATGCACCTAAGACAGGTCCACATGTTTCAATGCCCTTAGTGTCAATAACTTCTGATATAGCAAAAGAATTAGAAGATATTATAGTGGTTGATAATATCAAGATATCCATGACAACATCTGATAATGACATGGACAAAGTTGATAAAGAATTTGTAAGCACTGAAGAGATGTGCACTGATGATACATCTGTATAGCAGGATGAAGCTCCCTCCAATGATCCAATCGACTTGAATAAAGAGAAAGATACTCAAGATAATGTGACACCAGTCAAGGAGATACCAGTAAAGAGTGAATGCATGGATACTAGTCAAAATACTATATTCACTTCACCCACTTTACCATCTACTTCATTATTGTCAAGGTTAACTCCTGACTCAACAAGTCTAGATGCATAGGGAGAAGAGGACTTAATGAAGATCAGTATTCTAGCTATGGAAAATGCCAAAGAAAAATAGGTTATGAGGAACCCTCTTTTCTTGGAATTAGTAAACATCTTGAATGATCTAGTTCTTGCAGACAAGAAAGTAGCCAAAATTCAATCAGTTGAAGATGTCGACAACATTCTAACAAGCTTCAAAGCACACTTTACAGATCTAGTAGACTCTGCTACTAGAATTGCAGAAGATGAATATAAAAAGGAGAGATTGAATGAATTGGTAAATAATTTTACCTTAGATTTAAAATATTTAAAGATTGGGCAATCTATATTGAAAGAATTGGCAGCCAAAGGTAAGAAAGTTATAGAAAATTGCATGGACAGAGTAAAGTTCACCTCTAAACATATCAAAAAGATAGAAGAGGTAGAGATCATGGTGGAAAATATTAGAAAATTAGTTGAGACATCCACGTAAGAAATGAACATCTATAACAATGTCTATTAAGGTTAGTTGGAAAAGATTGAAAAGGCTAAGTTAGAGATTAGTAAGATAAGAGTCAGACAAACTCAATTGAGAAATGCACTTGCGCCCTCTTTAGCAGTTCTGAATGACAACATCAAACAGATCGATTCCACAATTGTGACATATGATCAAGGTCCCTGCATGGATTTGGTAAAGATGGAGAAGTTGACATATGCCTTATGCGTGCATCTTTAGATAGTTGATGCAATGAAGGTATTCTAGGAGAAAGAGATCCAATCTCTTCAGATTGTGTACCCAGATGTTTACATGGAGTAAGTATCTAGAAGACTTACAAGTTTTGTACACCTTTGTCATTAATGTTAAAGGGGGAGTAATAGAGAATGTGTATATATGGGGAGCAGTATATGTATATATTAAAATATGCTATGATAGACAGTTTTTTGTGATTAAGTCATTTTGAGATACTTGGCCACATTCCTTTGTTGTCATAAATGGAAAAGGGGGAGATTGTTGGCAAGTTGACTTCCTGAGGATGCATGACTTATTTTGTGTTGTCATCATGGCAACAAAGTCATACTAATTTTATGTCTAAGTAAACTTAGAAGACAAAATGACTAAGTATGGAAAATAGGACAGACAGAGTTATACAATGATCAGCACATCGGTGCACGTGTGAGAGATCAAATCAGAGTATGCACATTTAGATATATGTTCTATGTTTCATGTACATACTAAGTCTAGACACACATGGTATGACATGATAGTACGGAGAAGTTACAGACAGATTAATGCACTAGCAGTCCAGAAGACAGAGCATGAAAGCCGACTAGTGTTTTGATCAACGTATATTATTTTGTTATGCAAAGGCCAAGTGCCTATGATAGTATGTTTGTAATGCTATAATTAGTAATTTTGTAAACATGCTTAAGCCAATTAGTTTGGAAGCATTGTGTATTATGTTTTAAGGTTGACCATAAGTTTTGTTTTGGGTTGCGTCTATTTGGGCATGAACATATAAGTATGTAATGTAAAGTTATGTTACAAGTGTCAAAAGATATGCATGAGAGAGATATAGAAGAGCAGTATAATGAATTTAGTATGAGATAAAGCTCTTTAAAAGAGTAAGAGCATCCGTGCATAAATGAAATTGATCAGAAAACAGTGTCATTACAGCAGTTCACTTTTGATATAGTGTATATTAACTATCAGAAGGTTGTAGCCTTCATCCTATTGAGCAGTGAGCTTTGGCAGTGAGCCATATACCTTTAACATGGTTTTGTAAAGACTCCTAATAGGGTCATTGTTCTTGCATTGTAAAGACTACTTTTAATAGGGCAAAAGAACTTTAACAGGTTCATTATACTAGTACAATATTTGTGGGTACTAATTCCCACTAGGGTTTTCCTCTCATCAAGGTTCCCCATAATCATATCATGTGTTATGTGTTCTTGTATTGAGCTTCATTGGATGTATGTTTGATTTATGTTTAAGTTGCTGAAATATAATAAATAGACAAACACTGATTCACCCCCTCCCCTCTCAGTGTTTCTAACACTTGGTATCAGAGCTTCGGTCCTCTGAAAGAAATTTTAACCACTTGAGGAGATCATGGACTCAACAGAAGAAAAACATTTGAAAAAGAATCTTGAAGTAGCTCTTGAAGATCTTGACAGATTTGAAAAAGAAAATGAAGAACTTAGACTGAAAGTTGATGGCTCACAAATGCTTATCAAGAAACTAAGAAAATATTTGAAAGATTGTTATATAAGTGATTTAGGGAAAATGGTCAAAAAGCTTAACAAAGAGAACATGTCTCCGAAAGATAAAATTGAAAATCTGGATGAATAGCTAATTGACAGTCAAATTGCTATTAAAGAAAAGATCAACGAAAGCAAACAATTAGAAGATGAACTTTTTCAAGCAAATATGAAAGTCTTTAAATTGGAGAACATAAAGAAAAAGATGGAATCTGAATTAACAAAAGCAAAGGATAAGATTGATAAAATCCACACAAGTTATGATTCACTTCAATCCCAGCTCAATGCACAAAATCTAAGAGGCAACACTACTGGTCTTGGATACAGTGTAGCACAAGTTGAAAATGTTGCAGAGATTAAAACAGATCCACCTAAAGGAGAAATCAAGCAAGTTAACAGAACTTGTTATGCATGTAATAAACATGGTCATTTGGCAAGACATTTTAAAGAGGTAAGACCTTTCAATGGTTATTGTTACTCCTCTAATAAGTTTGGTCATAGGGCTATACATTGCAGAACAAATCAAAGAAATCAGTCATAGCAGAATCAGAGAAAAATGAATTAAAACAATTAGAGAAATCAGCATCAAAGAAATTTGTAGAACATTAAATGTTAGATATGTGATTACAATGGATACACAACAAAGCAGTGTAGCATGGTGAACAAGAACATCAGACCTCCTATCATTTGTCACACATGTGTAAAGGCTGGACACATCTCAAGGTTCAGTAGATCTAGAACTCAAAAACAAGAGGATCCTAAGAAATCACTATTTGAAGAAGAAGGAGAAGTCAAATTTGTTCAAGAAAAATAAGATTAAATAAAAATTTGGGTTGAAGTAAAGAAGGAAAATGTAGAGAACAAAGTAGTTGATGCATCCACAGTGGACGCATCCTCTATTTCTAGTTGAATAGACCTTCTTGGTCTTAGGGGGAGCTATTCTAGCTCGAAACCCCTGGGTGACTGGTATACTCACATCTGAGTATGCGCCTATGGATTCATGCTTATGATCACATGATATAGCATTATGCATACATGCATTGTCTATAATGCATTCAGAACAAAGTTTGAAACTCTCTGTGAAAATTGCGTACGGTTGCAAACATTAAATGTAGTAACTTTGATAAAAAGCTGTAAGTGTTCGATCTTCTTCACATTTGCATTCAAGATCATAGAATTCGGAGAGCACAGAAGAACTGAGCATCAAAGCATGGAATCATAACAAATTTGGTGGTTAAGAAGCACAGTTAAGAAGTTGGAACGGAACCCTAGCAGTCACACCGTTTTGAATTTTTGTGAAAACCTATTTAATCAATTATCAAGTAAGTATGGCAACTGTAGTTGTATTTGACATTGCTGAGAGGAAGAGATTTGTATTTAAGAGGCATCCATTTAAATCCATACTGGATGATGTGGAAGGAGCTTTCTCCAAAACTCTGTTAGGAGTCGTTCACATAGAAGACATCCACGTATACATTTATTGTAAAAAGGAAACAGTTATAGATAATAGTATAACCACTCTCATGGCTTTGATGATGAAACCAGACTATTCATTCAAGGATGAATACACACACCTCACATACAACCCTATCTTTGAGTATTCAAATGCACACGAATTCTATGAACCAGAATGGGTTAAAATCTTGTTGAGCAAGATTCATGATGACCTCTACTAGATTGGTGAGGTTCCTGTCTGTATTACTATAGACCTAATCCATAACATGACTGGACTTCCTAAGACTGGACCAGTTCTTCCTACTGGCAAGGATGTCAAGAAATAGGTTGAGAAAGCATGCCTATCTAGAAGTAACAGGTGCGGTATGACAATTGATCCTATCAAGGAAGAAGACATAAAGCTTCTAACTATGATCCTTGGTTACAAGTTCCAGCAAGCAAGTAGATTGAATAGTGTCTTTGCAGCAACTATTCTAGAAACTACTAGAATGGTGAAGGATAACAGTCAGTACAATCTATGTGAGATATTGTGCACTAGATTGATTGACAACATTTGAGTTATCAAGCATGAAAATAGCAAGACATTCAGGTTTGGGTCTTTGATCATCTATCTATACTTCCATATTATTGGTTAGGTTGCAAATCTTTACCTAGACAGAAGCAAACCTACAATGTCTTAGATTTCACTTAAAGCCACATCAGAGAGTAGTGCAAAAGATGCCATGGACATGGATATCAAAACTTTTAGGATCAAGATGTAGAAGAGGTTCAGGATACCTGAGAAGATTGTTGAAAAGTATAAGGAAACCATATGCTTCGTGGTAGAGACCGACTGCACTTGCATGGAGGCAATTGAGCCTAGAACTAAATGGATTCATCCACTTTGGTATGAAGTGGAGGAACATGTATTGGAAGGATATGCATAGGTCATTTTGATTGTGCCCAAACATCCCAATGAGCCCAGATGGGGCACTTACAGAGAGAAGACTAATGCAGTTGATTCTATATTATATAGTGTTGATAACAAAAGAAAGGCATCTAAGATTACATCTAGCATTCTAAGAGTTCATGGTGTCACTCAAGAAGATCTTGAAAAAGCTAGAGAAGCCAAGATAGCCAAAGAACTTGAGAAGACTCATGACATACATAAGAAGAAGAAAGTAGAGAGCACCTTTGCGCCCTCTACCACCATTGACCTAAACTCATCTCCACCTTCTATACCAAGAAAGAAGTCTAGAGGAAGGAAGCAAGCGCCCACAAACCACCCATCTTCAAGGAACACACGGAGCATAGCAAGGAACACTCAAGCTCCTCCTGAGGTAGGATTCAAACCTATTCTAAATGTCTTAAAGAACAAGATTTTTAATAAAGGTAGACTAGACACAATTGCTAAGGTCTATGAAAAGTATCAAGAGATTGATAAAACTGAGATACATTCTATTATCATCTCTCACATGATTAAGTTTAAGAAGTCAGTTCTTGAAATTAAGATAGTGATACAAGATAAGTTATGGAACATACTGGAAATAATGAAGAGACATGCAATTGGGGAGGACATGAGGATAAGAGAAGAAACATTGGATAATCTTCTCCTTGTATGCTCACATGATGAGAAGGAAATTCTATTAGATCTGGTGAAGCCTCATCTCAGAACCAAGACAAGGACTCTTTAAATTATGAATAAAGAGTATGAGAAGATAGGAAAATAAACTAAAAATGCATTTGCACAAGTGTTTATGGATAGACACATGTATCCATCAATGACACCTACAACTAAGGTAACTTCAGCTCCTACCAAATAGGTTATAGAACCAGTGATTCAAAATGCACCTATGATAGGTCCACAGGTTTCAACACCCTCAGTGTCAATAACTTCTAATACAGAAAAAGACTCAGAAGATACTATAGTGGTTGATAATATCAAGATATCCATGACAACATCTGACAATGACATGGACAAAGTTGATAAATCATTTGTAAGCACTGAAGAGATGTGCACTGATGATACATCTGTACAACAGGATGAAGTTCCCTCCAATAATCCAACAGACTTGAATAAAGAGAAAGATACTCAAGATAATGTGACACCATTCAAGGAGACACCAGTAAAGATTGAATGCATGGATACCAGTCAAAATACTATATTCACTCCATCCACTTTACCATCTACTTCATTGTTGTCAAGCTTAACTCCTGACTCAACAAGTCTAGATGCGTGGGGAGTGTTAGCACTGTATCAAAATTTTTTTGAATCCCTTGGTGTTGTCAGTTTCCCGGGCTTATTTGATTTTAAATCCTGTGCTTTACCGCCAAAAAATGAGTCAAGTCACTTTTTGAAATATATTTCATCCTTAGTCGCTAAGTCGCGCTGGTTTTATATCAAGGTTTT
>MU227274.1:194126-211490 GCA_018584345.1 Thuja plicata
ATAAGACATTAACATTCCCTATAGATCTATTTATAAGACAATTTATAAATACATCTAAGAAATAATTACCAATTCTTAGTTATAATTACAAAATTATAAAATACAATTTACAAGCCTTCAATGTCAACCTAACACTAGTTCCCTCATTTTCCTCAATTTAAACAACTTGCATATGATGTATTCTTATTAAAATAAATATCTATAAGTTTTAGCGTCAATCTCGTCAAAATAACCCCTTTTTTTTAATAACCTCAATTCTAATAAATCTATTTTATTATTAATTTATACACACACACACACACACACACAAATTAGAAATTATACTACATATATATTAATTAACAAATGATACTAATATAAATTAAAAATTAATACTATACATATTAATTAACAAATAATATTAATCATAAATTAAAATTAATACTATATATATTAATTAATAAATAATATTAATTATAAATTACAATTCAATAAAAAAAAAATGAATTAATTAAATTCTAACTTAAATAAAAAAAAAAACCACATAAAAAAAATGGAATAAAAATATGCTTTTTGGGGGGGGTTCCCCGTGGCCCCCACCCCCGCCGGTGATACCGCGTCGGCCGCTTTCAGAGTCGCCTTGTTATTTTGTGTATCTAGAGCTACCTAAGCACTCATGTTTAAAATCTCAACAAAAGATCTTCCCTATGTTCCATCGTTGCTTGCTCAAGAGAGAAAAGCCTTTTGCTAACGTATCTTTTGAACAGGTTGGAACACCTGCGAACAACCTTGAACTCTGTTCAAGGGTGTTCAAGGATGTCCAAGCTAGTTCATATTCTTTATAAAGCATAAGTGGGTGATTAGCATTTTTTCTAAAAGGAGGTGTTTTGTGATCACAGGTTACAGAACTTTGGTCGATCTAGGGTGGAAGGTTATCGGTTAAATAATTTGGCTCTTTGTACCAAAGTGTTGGTGGGATATTAAGGAACGGGCTTGAATGAGGGTGAACACATACGGACATCTTTGAACTCTGTTCAAGAGTGTTCAAGAGGGTTCAAGGGTGTTCAAGGATCTTTAAAAAATGACATGTGACATAAATCAAGGATAGTCGTCATCTTTTCAGACATGGGTCCCACCCGGGTAAAGCTTTTAATGAAGAAGTCTTTCGACGGTGGCTAAATCATGTCTGAGCTGTCAAATTAATGAGGAATTCATGCGACATGAAAGTTTGCACAAAGTGGCAGTAAATGATTGTGTGTGGGAACGGTCACTTCTCTCTTCGAGACATTATTGTCTTAATTATGGGTAATTAATTACTCATTCGAGACATTTATTTTAAAAGCCTTCCTTGGCATTCATTATTTTTGAATTACTTTTGTTCTCTATATGCGCAAAGAACGGAGGTAAGGGTTTTTCGGAGCTCCAGTTGCAGAATTTTCCTCAGAGATTAAGGCATGTCAAGCTGTCACTCTTCCAGTGTTCAAATTTAAAAGCTGGTGAATTTTACAGGGGTTTATGTAGCAATTTGCAGTCTGTTCTTGCAAAAATAAAGTCAACATTTCATTTCTTTTGGAATGTGTCTAGTTTAGTCTGCGAAAATTCTACCGTAACAGACAAAGACCTAGAAGGGTATGATATTGAAGGGATAGCTGATAGGCTTACCACATGTGTTGAAGAAAATGTCCCTTCTATGGAAATTTTGAGTAGTGGGTTATGTATAGCCGCTTGTTTCCCTCCTTTAGTGGTTTGCCTTGAGCTTTTCCATGAATGTATTAAACATTATGACCAGCGAACTGAGTCAATTCTTAACAGAAATGGCAAAGTGTTGATGGCCGTAAATAGAGGAATTGTTCCCTCAACTTTCCAAATCCAAGAACAGACTTTTTCAACTTTTTCTCCTACCCAATCTCTAGTTAAGTTCAAGCCTAACACTGATGCGAACCATACTTCCATGGCTAAGTATTGGTTGATAAATGCCCAAAGAGGAGGTTCTCATTTTCCCAAGAAGTTAAACAGAAATCACATGCATCCACACATTAGTGATATCATGGTAATGCTGCACAGAGTTAGAGGGTCACCCGAGGCTTCTTTGTTTGTAGATTGGTTATTCCACTATGTAGAAATTATGTTAGAGGGCAAGCATAAGCTAGATTGGGCTGAGTTAATTGCAAAATCCATGAGGGAACAGTTGAATAGTTCCAAGCATATTGGCTGTAGCTTTTATATGTCTTCTTATCTCATGTATTGTCTAGCATGTAGTAGGATATGGAGTGGCATGGTTCATGAGCCTTGGATTGATGACATGTGTGTGTTTGAATATTTCTCTATGCTTTGCAAAGATAGTGTGATTCAGAATTATAGGAGAGTTCATGATACTTTTATGGGAAAGCTTTGCTTTGAAATGTCTAGAGATTCAACCAAGAGGATGAGATCAGAAGCTCAACACTTTGTGACTAGGTTTGGGAGTTATTATATCCAATTCCCTAAGTTATCTTATTTAAGAATTGGTGGTTTTGAGGATACCCCTACCAAATTGCCTCGATATGCATTTGACTATTTTATTTTTGCTGAAATCTGTAGATAGCTTGCCGTCGTGCTAAAGCATTTCCTTCTTGGAGACCGAGGTGAAAAAATATTCCCATTGCAGCTAGGGAAGTTTTCATGTCTAACCTTTGAAGATTCCATAAGTATCAGAAGTGACCTCGGTCATTTTGATTTCAAGTACTATAGAGAAAGAATAGGCTTCGATAACATAAATTTTGCTAGTGGTAGCCTGGGTTTAAGGTCTCACATGTTTCCAGTCCCCCATTTAGAGGATTTCTAGGATGATTGTGTAAATGAATCTCAAGTCATGACCAAAAGCCATAGTAGACTCTGCATCTCTCAACTTCTGTCCATGAGAATACAATTCAGCATAGAGGGAGTAATAGATGATGGTTCTAATTTGATTGAGCCTAATTTCAAAAGACTTCTCGATACTGAAGAGGTAGATGTTGATTGGTCAAAAGAGGAAGAAGATGACATTCAAAGTAGAACATAGCATGTTCTCAAATTAACTGAGAAGTGGCTACAAGAAAAAAAAGAGCAGTCCAGCACTAAAAAGACTGGAAATAAATTTTTTTTTTTCTTCACCCTTTTTTTCTAACACGCCTAAAACATCTGATAATGCAGGTTCATTTGGTAAGTAGCAGAAGAAAGAATCTAAAAAGAAGTCTATTGCGGAACCTTCATCTGTGGTTTCTCCTCAATGTATCACCAGGTTGTGCTCCCGATCACAAAAGAAGGCAAAGATGACTCAAGAATAGATGGAGACAGTTAATCTAGAAGATGAAAAGTTTGAAGACTTGAATTATCAAATTGGTGATGATGACCAAATTGGGAAAGATCTTTTTTATCTTGAAGATGTAACCCTAGATTTAATGGACACTCCTGTTAAAGTCAGTCCCCAACTTGAAACAACCAGTGACACGCCCAAATGGTTGAATTCCTCAGTCAATAAAAAGTGGAGTCTGATTCCTATGTCCATACCAGTGCAAGATATTGTGAGTAAGTATGCTCAGAAAACCCCTAAAGCCAAGAAGGTAAAAAGCACAGTGCGCATGTTTGCTGATGCTAAGACAGGAAAGTGGATGGCCGAGGTCACTACTTATAGGCCTAAGGAAGAGAAGTCAACTGTGGTAGTTGAGGAATTTGAAGTTACCAAAATTGAGTTGGGAACAATGGACAGAGCCTGGAAAAACCACTTATTCAAAGAAATAGCCCAACAAATGCTGATTACATCGGTGTAGGATAGCAAAGAAAAGAAAGAATTGAAAGAGACCATTGTTTCACTTTCTCAGTTTATTAACACATTTTGCAACTTTGATGCTACCTCATTATCTCAGTCTTCTCAAGTGTTTGATCCCAATCTTAAGAAAATAAGACTCTACTGAATCAAGTTCAAAGGGGATGAACTCTAGTTTCTTCAGTGGATGAATGGATGGCTCAAGTGCTAAATAATGGGAGACAGTATATTAAAGATTCTCATTCAATTCTTCATAACACCGAGACAACTATAGGGGAACTGCAGGCTCAACATCAAGTATGGGGCATAGATGAAGAAAAGTGGGTGTCAACAATGACCAAATTTATGGAAATTGAAAGGCATGGCTTTAATAAATTCTGTGCAGAAAAGTCACTGAAAGGTGCCGAGGAGTCCTACATCTTCATACTCAGAAAAAACATTAGCTGGCACATTGCCCTAATAAGAAGTGTCATTATAGAGAATAAAAAATATGAAGCTGAAGCAAAGCAAATCCAAAAGGTTTCCCTAATAGAGTTGAAAGTGATTAATTTCACTTATACCTACCCCTCTGTCTTCATTGAACAAGAACTGAAAGGTGCTTTGGATGCTTTTGAATCAGCTATTAAAACTATCAGAGACAAGATTCATCCCAAGGCCTCTGATTTGACCCAGATAGCAAGGATTGAATCCATGCTTTATTTGTGTGTTGATCAGTTATCTAATGTTACTAATAGGGTGAAAAAGCTAAGCTGGAATAAAGATGCCTCCATGGCCCTAATAGTGAACTCTAAAATCCTGCACCTGTTGCTTGCCAAGGAATTAGTTCAAGCGTACAAAGAATGGAAATCAACTCAATTAGTTACCGATGAAGAAGGGAGTCCAGTGACAAGCGAGGATCGTGCCTTAGATAAAGAGCCTGATTCTGCCATCTAGTTTCCTATTTTTACTATGTTATTATGATAAACTTTAAGGACATGTGTCCTCTGACTGATGGATTAGTTACTTAATTGTTTCACCGAGAGGCCATGTTTTTTGGGAGGCATCTCGGTGCTCTATTGCTATTTATTCTGACTGCTAAAAATTTGAAAGGGTTCGGAAAAACTTTGATAGATAGATATAGTTTTGATAATTATAGTTCAGAGGGTGAATGTTGTGAACATAATTGATTTTTAGATAATTAACTGTGTAGTAATTTTCAAAGTATATGATAGGAAGATCAATGAATCTGTGTTGTTTATGATTTTGAGCAAAGTGCCTTGTGTTGGCATATTGTTTGGCCTATTTTATATCTTAGTCAGCTATTTCATGGTATCTAAATCTTGAGTTTTATCTATTATCTATTATCTGTAGTCGAAGTTGTTTATGTTTTTCATTAAATGCCATTGTGGAAGTGACTGTGTTTCCTTCCTATTCATTACCTAGTTATATTTACTTCACAAGTTGTTTCGAAACATATCATCAAAGAATGATATTGTTGCCTTTATAAGATTTCTGGTTAAAAGCTAACCGATTAAATTATTTTCTCATTTCATTGAATATCATATAAGGGAGATGTAGCTATTATAAAATTGAGAGGGAAGTGATTATAAAATACACTTACCCAACTGTTAGAAATAGTTTGTCTTTTAAGGGTGATAGAGAAAACTCAAAAGATTATTTGTAAAAAGAGAAATCTGTTCACTAATAGATTTTTGGCGACTCTACTGGGGAGCACTTACGATGTAGACCTGTGTTTAATGTTCTATTTTATGAATAAGTTATGGTCCTACCAGCTATGATAATACCCAATTTGGAGGAGCAACCTCCTATTATCCAACCAGATCTTAATTTTCAAAACACTCAAGAGGATATCATTTCTGATTTGAACACCGTTGCTTGGAGTTTAAAGACCAGCTATCACAAGTATCAACAAGTTATCCTAGTTTTAGAAGAAGAGGAAGATATAGGAGAGTGGTTAAGAGGACTCCCGATCACCCAGGAGGTACAATTTGTTGATAGAATCACTCAGAGGTAATAAGTTAGAATAATTCTAGATTCTCGACCTTATACCAGGTCTCAGAGGAAGGAGGGTATTTTTGATACTTTGTTTGAAAGCTTGAAAAATCTTCATTTTTCCTCCCCTTCCATCTTAAGACCCAAAGCAAAAAGTAGACCTTCTTCTCCTCCTAAAGGTGCCCCCAATTCTTCTTCATCCTCTAGTGTCTGGAAAGCTTTAACTTTGTCTGGTATTCAAGCACCACCTCTAGTTACAATCTTTCCAAGTATAGTTATGGCTCAGCCATGGGGTGCAGCCGTTGGTTCTTTGAATTTGGGAGCTCATCACCCTCTCCCTAAAGGTATTAAAGAAGTCTTACCTAAATTCTCAGGAGATGGTAAAGTTTCAGTAGATGAGCACTTGAATGCATTCAATGTAGCTACTGCCATTCTGGCAGTACAACATGAAGATGTAGCAGTAAGACTCTTCACTCAATCTCTCTCAGAAGGAGCTGTGGAATGGTTTGGCCATCTGCCAGCTGGATCAATCACAAGTTGGCAAACCATGAAGACAACATTTGAAGGGCATTTTAAAGGAGCTGATGATGAACATTCTTTGCTAGCACAATTGACACAAATGAAGAAGGAGATTCATGAGCCAATGAGATATTATGTGGCAAGATACAACAAAGTTATCCATAGAATCCCTGTTGCCAAAAGACCAACCCTTGAAAACCAACAATGTTTCTTTGTAAATTCTATGCCCCTGGAAATAGGATTTCACTTAAGAAGGAGTAGACCAGCTGATTTAGCTGTTGCTAAAGAATAGGCTACTGAGTTAGAAGATGATCTTATTACAGCTGGGAAATGGAGAAAAGATGTTCATAATCCTCATTCTCAACCTTCTACTTCAGCTCCTATAGATCCAGTCATTCAAAGATTATTGAATGACGTAATTGCCTTGAAAAGGCAATTACCTAAACAAGGATCTTCATTTCCTTCTCCTTATCAAGATATCAGCCGAAAACAACCTAATCAATGGCACAATAAAACTCCTTTGTTGCCTCTGAATCAACCAAGATTGTCCATAGATGCCTCACCAAAAGAAGCTGTCATGTGTTCCTTTCATCTAACAACAGATCATGATGGTAATTATTGCCCTGATATTCAAAGACATGTACAAATGGAGGCTACTAAGGATGTGTTAGGGGAATGTACTGTAGAAGAGCTCCCTCAAGATAGACCTGGCAACTCTGGTTCATACTTTTTAGAATACGAATCTGATTCAGAAAGAGGAGATATTCTGGTCACCCTTGGGGATCCTTCTTGTGCTATGCTTACTCGAAATCAAAAGTTTTCAAAGAATAGTTCAACTCTAGCTAATCTTTTCCATAAGACTCGGGATCCTATAAGTACTGCTTCTTCTTCTAGTTCTTTGACTCCTGATGTTAAGGTTATGTGAAAAGACTCCAGCTTGTCTTCTTTTTATATTGTAGAATTTTGCAATTCTTCTGCTATCCAAATCTCTCCCGCAGAATATCTGAGGTTAAACCCCAAAGAATTAGACAAATTAGTCAAATATGTGAAAGGTGACCTTGCGGACTCATCACAATCTAACCAATGTGATGTTGACCCAATTGATCAACCACTTGATTTTCCTGTAGTTATTTCACCATTTTTCATGAATCAGAGTGACACTATTGTCACTCCTACTCCTAAAGTGAAATGTGAATTTGATGAAACTAGGAAGCCTGACCCCTTTTATATTTCCCTACTCTTAAATGGCCTCAAATTGAGTAACTGCATTATAGACTCGGGGGCCTCCGATAATTTTATGCCCTCATTTGTAGCCAAGTCTTTAGGTTTAACCATGACCAAAACCTTTGGGAGGTGCTATTCAATGGATGGAAAATAAGTACCCTTAATTGGTCAAGTTAAAGATGCTCAAGCTGTTTTAATAGCCTATCCTGATAAGAGGCTCAAGCTAACTATTTTAGTAGCAGATATACCTGCAAGTTATGGTATGCTCTTGAGTAGAAATTTTTGCAGAGACATGGGTAGGGAAATAAAGATGGATTGGTCAGAAGCCATCATCCCTATTGGGAAGAAAAAGGTCAAATTGGAACCTGAAGCCAAGAAAAAATACACTATAATTCCATCTGATGATCCTAAAGCACAAATTTTATTTGAAGACTGTGAATTTGGTAATTACATGATTTTATCAGATGAAGCCCCTCTTGTTTGTGAACATCCTGGTGGAAATGAGAAAATTTGGTTGATGGAATTTGATGGTAGTTGTGCTACCGCAGGTTCTAGAGCTGGTGTAGTCTTCAAAGGGCCTGATGATCAGTATATTCCTTTTTTTGACAAATTGGATTTTAAAAATACCAATAATACCACTGATTATGAAGCTCTTTTGTTAGGGCTGTGAGAAGCTAAAGCATTGGGAATAAAGGCACTTGTTGTGAAAGGTGATGTTGAGCTTATCGTCAAACAAGTAAAAGGTCATTTTTTAGTAAAGAATGAGCGTTTGAAATAGTATAGAAATTTGGTATGGGACGAAATGGATTATTTTGAAGCCTTTTCCATAGAAGCTATTCCTAGAATTCTCAATACAAGGGTTGATTCCCTAGCTGTATCAGTGTCTCTGCTCCTTCCTCACCCGGATTTCAAAACAGGAACATATAGGATTGAGATGATATATAGACCAGCTGTCCCAGATAACATTGAACACCTACAAGTTTTTGAAGATGATACCTGGATAAAGGATTTTATGGCATGTCTAGAAGCCTTCTCTTCTATGTACTTTGAAGGAATGAATGAAGACAGCGGAGGGCTAAATCCTGAATTCTTACAAGAAGAAGAAGTTGTCCAGTTTAAAAGCAACAAAATTCCCAAAGGTTTGGTTTCCTTAGAGAACTTGTTTTCTCGAAAGGATGATAGTTTCATTCCAAGAAAAAATTCTCAATCAGATGTGTAAAAGGAATATGACAAGGTGAACATTGGCACTGTGGCTAAACCCAAGTGGATTTCTATAGGTAAAACTTTGTCCGCCCAAGAAAAGAAAAACCTTCAGATCTTGTTAACAACCTACATTGATATTTTTGCTTGGGATTATAGTGATCTTAAAGATTTTTGGAAAGGGAAATTTAGTCATCACATCCCTCTCAAGCCTGAATCAAAGCCTTTTAGGCAAAAGCTTCATAATTAAAATCCCAAGGTTTCAGAAGCAATTTTAAAAGAGGTTGACAAGATGCTAAAAGCCAAAATAATCTACCCTATCCACCATTCAACCTGGATTGCGAATATTGTCCCTGTCAGAAAGAAGAATGGAAAAATAAGGATCTGTGTAGACTTTAGGAATTTAAATTAGGCCAATCTCAAAGATAATTACGCCCTTTTCAAAATGGAACACATATTACAGGCAATTGCAGGGTCAGAAATGATGTCTCTGCTTGATGGGTTTTCTGGATATAATCAAGTGTAGCTGATGATGATAAACAAAAGACTACTTTTACTACACCGTGGGGAACTTTTGATTACAATAGAATTCCCTTTGGCCTGATCAATGCAAGGGCAACTTTTCAAAGGGCAATGGATTCCTCTTTTGCTGATTTGAAAAATAAAATCATAGTAATTTACCTTGATGATTTAACTGTGTACTCCAAAAGGAGGAAACATCATGTTTAAGATCTTAAATCATTTCTGCAGAGATGTAGAGATCATGGCATATCACTTAATCCTAAAAAATTAGTTTTTGGTGTGACAGAGGGAAAATTATTGGGACATATCGTATCCAAAGAGGGAATTAAAATTGATCCTGAAAGAGTCAAGGCTATTCAACAGATTGGTCTACCTTCAATGAGGACAGGAGTCAAATCTTTCTTCAGTCAAATTAACTTTTTGAGGGCTTTTGTCCCAAATTTTTCTGAGTTAATAAGGCACATAGTGGGGATGATGAGTGAAAAACCTCCCTTTAAGTGGACAGAAGAAGGTAGAAAGGATTTTGGAGAAATTAAGACAGCCATGGCCAATGCCCCATCTCTAGTTTACCCAGATTACAAAAAAGATTTTATCATCTATTGTTACGCTTTTGATCACACACTGTCTGGAATTCTAACTCAGAAAGATGTATTAGAAAATTAAGCCCCCATCGCTTTCATGAGTACACCTTTAAAGAAGCATGAACTAAAGTATTCCCCAATTGAAAAGAAAGCCTTTGCTGTGGTGAAATCAGTTAAGCAGTTCAGATTCTACATCCTCCATTCTCATTCTATAGTGTTTGTCCCTGATTAAGCAGTGAAGGCACTACTCACCCAACAAGAAATAGCCATGAACAAAAGAGCAACATGGGTGACAAAAATTTAGGAATATGATTTGATAATCAAACCCACTAAGCTAGTTAGAGGTAGAGGTTTGTGTAAATTTATCGCAGAAAATGTTAGTCATCCTGAAAATCCAGAATCTGAAATATCTCAAGTATTATTGGTTAGTTTAACAGATTATTGGTTAGTTTAACAGATTCTTGGTTCTATGACATTGCCTATTTCTTAATGTATGGAGAATGTCCACAAAGGCTGTCACCTAAAGAAAGACAAACTCTGAGGCTGCAAGCTGCTAAGTATGTAATATGGCAAGGTGTGCTTTTTAAAAGGGGTCTTGATGGTACATTTCTAAGATTTGTGGATAAAATTCAGCAATAGAAGTTGCTCAAAACCTTTCATGAGGAGGCCTGTGGAGATCATTTCTCATCTACGGTAACAACATTCAAAATCCTCCAAAATTGTTTTTATTGGCCAGGTATGTTCAGAGATGCCTATGCATTCGTCAGGAATTGTGAAAAATGTCAATTATTTTCTGGAAGACCTCAATTAGCTGCTTTACCTTTAAGATCAGTTGTGGTGAGTGAACCATTCAAAAAATGGGGTATTGATTTTATAGGCCCTGTTAGTCCTCAGTCAAGTGTAGGTCACATTTATATCCTAACAGTGACTGACTACTTCACTAAGTGGGTCGAGGCTATTCCAACCAAAAAGGCTAATTCTCAAGTAGTTTGTGATTTCTTAAAAGATAACATTTTGGTGTGTTTCAGAGTACCCCAAAAGATTGCAACAGATAATGCCACTTATTTCTCTTTGCAGGAGCTTTCCCCTTTCTATTTTGATCACAATATTTCTCTAGCTCATTCATCCAATTATTTTCCCCAAGGAAATGGACAGGCTGAGTCAAGTAATAAAAACTTGATAATGATCATGAAAAAGCTGGTAGATGATAGTGGCAAAAATTGGCATAAGAAGCCTTTTGAAGCCCTTTGGGCTGATAGAATTATGCCTAAAAGAGAAATCGGTATGGCACCCTTTGAGTTGGTGTATGGAATTGGGGCACAAGTATCAGTTCCTCTGGAACTCTCCGCAGCTAAGCTACAAATGGCCATTAAGGACCAAACTTTCAAAGACTCCTTGGAGAAAATAATTATGTACTTGCATAAATTAGATGAAGAAATACAAGCTCTGGTAGATAAGATTATTGAGCATCAAGCTATAGTGAAGAACATTTTTGACAGGAAAGTAAGACCCAAAATTTTTCTGAAAGGAGATGAAGTTCTGATATGGGACAAAAGAAAAGCTCCTAAAGGTGCCCACAATAAGTTTGAGTCACTGTGGAAAGGCCCCTTTGTTATCACTAAAGAGTTGGGAATGAATGCTTTCAAGTTGGCTTATCCAGATGGAACGATCTTACCATTTTCCTATAATGGGCAAGATCTTAAACTGCTGAAGCTTTAGTCTCAGTCTTTGTGTCCTGCTGTATATATTAGGTTAGGTTTGCTTCTGTTTGGTGTGTCTTCCCTTTCTTGTGAGTTTTCTGAGCCCTCTTTGCAGTAATTTGCAAAACTAGAGTAGTTGAGTTCTCTGGCTTTTGAGAAAAGCTAGTCCCCAGTCAGAGCTAGTGTTAGTCCAAATCTTGATCTTTGTCCTTAGTGTTACTTTTTCAGAGTCGCCTTGTTATTTTGTGTATCTCAAGCTGCCTAAGCACTCATGTTTAAAATATCAATGAAAGATCTTCCCTATGTTCCATCGTTGCTTTCTCAAGAGAGAAAATCCTTTTGCTAACGTATCTTTTGAATAGGTTTGAACAGGTTGGAACACCTACGAACAACCTTAAACTCTTTTCAAGGGTGTTCAAGGATATTCAAGCTAGTTCATATTCTTTATAAAGAAAAAGCGGGTGATTAGCATTTTTGCTAAAAGGAGGTGTTTCGTGATCACAGGTTACAGAACTTTGGTTGATCTAGGGTGGAAGGTTATCGGTTAAATAATTTGGCTCTTTGTACCAAAGTGTTGGTGGGATATTAAGGAACGGGCTTGAATGAGGCTGAACACATATGAACATCTTTGAACTCTGTTCAAGAGTTTTCAAGAGTGTTCAAGAGGGTTCAAGGGTGTTCAAGGATCTTTAAAAAATGACATGTGGCATAAATCAAGGATAGCTGCTATCTTTCCAGACATGGGTCCCACTTGGGTAAAGCTTTTAATGAAGAAGTCTTTTGGCGGTGGCTAAATCATGTCTGAGTTGTCGAATTAACAAGGAATTCATGTGACATAAAAGTTTGCGCAAAGTGGCAGTAAATGATTGCGTGTGGGAACAGTCACTTCTCTCTTCGAGACATTATTGTCTTAATTATGGGTAATTAATTACTCATTCGAGACATTTCTTTTAAAATCCCTCCTTGGCATTCATTATTTTTGAATTACTGTTGTTCTCTATATGTGCAAAGAACGGAGGTAAGGGTTTTTTGGAGCTCCAGCTGCATAATTTTCCTCGGAGATTAAGGCATGTCAGGCTGTCACTCTTCTAATGTTTAAATTTAAAAGCTGGTGAAGTGTTGATGGCTGTAAATAGAGGAATTGTTGCCTCAACTTTCCAAATCCAAGAACAGAATTTTTTAGCTTTTTCTTCTGCCCAATCTCTAGTTAAGTTCAAGCCTAACGCTGATGCAAACCATACTTCCATGGCTAAGTATTGGTTGATAATTGCCCAAAGAGGAGGTTCTCATTTGCCCAAGAAGTTAAACAGAAATCACATGCATCCGCACATTAGTGATATCATGGTAATGCTGCATAGAGTTAGAGGGTCACCCGAGGCTTCTTTGTTAGTAGATTGGTTATTCTGCTATGTAGAAATTATTTTAGAGGGCAAGCATAAGCTGGATTGGGCTGAGTTAATTGTAGAACCCATGAGGGAATATTTGAATAGTTCCAAGCATACTTGCTGTAGCTTTTATATGTCTCCTTATCTCATGTATTGTCTAGCATGTATTAGGATATGGAGTGGCATGGTTCATGAGCCTTGGATTGATGGCATGTGTGTGTTTGAATATTTCTCTATGCTTCACAAAGATAGTCTCATTCAAAATTACAGGAGAGTTCATGATACTTTTATGGGAAAGCTTTGCTTTGAAATATCTGGAGATTCGGCCAGGAGGATGAGCTTAGAAGCTCAGCACTTTGTGACTAGGTTTGGGAGTTATTATATCCAATTCCCTAAGTTCTCTTATTTAAGAATTGGTTGTTTTGAGGATGCCCCTACCAAATTGCCTCGATATGCATTTGACTATTTTATTTTTGCTGAAAGCTATAGACAGCTTGTTGATGGGGAGGTCACCTTTCTCTTCTAGATTCCTACTCCCTCTTAGGAATCTCACTTTGGACCCTATTCACTTCAGGATCCTCTAGACTCCCACTCGAGTCTCTTAGGGTTACTCACAGACCCTAACTGGAAGGATTTCTATACTCCCTCTCTCCTAGGTTTCCTACCCACCGAAATGCTTCACTCTCTACCTTATCTTCCTCTCCATGAGTGAATAAAGTCAGTCATGCACCTTCTCATGCTATCTCTCTCTCCTACAAGTTCCCTAGCCGGACCATTTAGCTTGTCTAGGACTTGTCTACAATTTTGACTAGCCTCTTCTCAATCCCAAACACAAAAATAGAATAAAAATACATGAGGGATGCTTCTTGACGGTCACAATCCATAGGATGGATTATAAGAGTCAAAAAGCATCCATGAGACTTGATTGAATTCAAAATCCTACTCTACAGAAGTCTGCACACACTAGAAGCACACACAGAAAACACAGAAAACTATTCTTTATAGAAAACCAAAAAATTACAATGTAAACTCAAATCTTCTGTGCTAGCCTCCTCAGTCTCTAACTTCTCCAACCTCTTCCAAAATGGTTCTTTCCTTCATTTTATATCTCAGCCTGTTCTTGATTCGTAACCATTTCTAGGTTACCTATCTGCCTGAGGATTCTAACTGCCTCAGCTCTTCATCTTCCTCCTGTAACTGTCATCAATATCATCCTTTGCATGGTTGTCAACGTAGACATCCTTTTCCTTCATGTCATTCTCTTTCATTTTTGTCGTATATGACTTTTCAACTTCCATCTTGTCGCAGTATCGCAGCTCTTTCTCGACTCGATCAGATGCTTACCTAACTCCAAATGTTTAATCACATGGTCGTGAGTCATAACAACTATGCATGTCTTAACCCTGCGACCTTGCGATTCATTGTCATCACGCACTCACAACACTTGCAACCAAGCTGTCGTTTGTTCTGTGACTTGGCGATACATGATTGTCGCGCTCTCGCAACGCTTGTCACCGAGCTGCCAGTTATCCTGCGACTGTGCGATGCATTATTTGTCGCATCCTCGCAGCTTTTTTTCATTGACCGCCGTGACCCTTCTGACTATGTGATACACCGTCATCGCCTTGTCACAACCGTCTTCCACTAACCACCAAATTCATTCCGACTGTGTGATACACTGTCATCGCACCGTCGCACACATTTTCCACTAACCGCCATTAAACCGCCGACTTCGCGATTCACTGTTATCGCCTTGTCGCAGCCGTTTCCTGTTAACCGTCAGTTTCCTTCCAACTGTGCGATGCACTATCATCGTGTTGTTGTGATAGTTTCAATTTAACCGCCCAACTCTTTTCTTTGTTCCATGCACGTTAGTTTAGATTTCCCTATTTTTGTGTGGTTTTGTGTGCTCCTGTACAGTTTTGTCAAAATTTTGCGGTCTGTTCTCCAGAGGGCTGGCTTCTAATGAAAATTTTGCATTTGTCTTTCCCCAGTCAAAGCCATTGTTAGCACTGCCTTGTAAAAAATTTGAATTTCTTGGTCTTTTGCTTTTCCCGGGCTTTCTTGTTTCAAAAACCAAGTGCTTTGCCGATGAAAATAAACCCTAAGTCATGGCGCATTCTATTTTGCTGTTACTTTTTCCATTCACTTAGCGCATGTATTAAATGAAGTTTCCTTGTCGCGTTACCCCAGCCGAATATTCCAAATGTTTTCCCGACTTTGCTTTTTCTTTATGTCGCGTAGTCTCGTTCAAAATCAGCATATTCCTTTTGCCTTCTGAGACTCAGCAATTTCTTCATGTCGAGTAGTCGCAAGATGACCATGTTATAAAGCTTTATGAAGGAGGGACCCACTGCTTAGTCGGGTGATCGCAAGAAAATCTTAACAGTTATGAAATTGTTCCCAGACTCAGTGATTACTTCATGTCACGTTGTCGTCAAATCAAGCCAAAGCTGACAGTTAAGTTTTCCTTCAGTCGCGTGGTCTCAAAACAGAATGGCAGTTAAGAGATTTTGACTTAGACTTCACGACTAACCATCTGTGGTTTGCAGAATTCTTAGTCGGGATGTCGCCAAAACAGGATAATGACTCAATTCTTTAGTATGTAGTAAGTGAACCAATGACTATGTGACATGTGTCATAAGGCGGGTGGACGCTAAAGGGTTGTCGCCTGGTCACCAGAAGAAGAAAAAGGATTCAGCGACAATGAGACTAAGGTGCTTTGCCTTCTGTCGCGATGTCTGGAAATGATTTAAGGGCAAGCAGAAAAATTGAGCAATTAAACGACGACCGTCAAATGAAGAATCAGAAGATCTAACAGTGGTCATGAAGTCTGAAGAAGAAAAGTTCCCTAAGAGAAAAGTCCTCCCAACTTGGTGATTAAGGTCTGTCGCGCAGTCGTTAGAAGTGAAAAAGGGCGCTTAGGACCTGTTAAGGTAAGATTGAACATTAAGGACTTATATCCCCCAACTTGGCGACTAAGCATTGTCGCGTAGTCTTGAAAAATAAATTAAGCATTTGGTGACAAGGAGATAACCGTGATGGTTAAGGGTAACGTCTAGTCGCAAGGTCTCAGAATCAATGATGAGTTAATGTTAACTGTGCATGACTTTGATTTCAATTGTGTCGCATGATTGCCAGATTGTAACTCAGGTCAGCCAAAGGTTAAGAATGCACATTGTCACCAAGTCTTGAGATGGAACCATGGTTAGTGACAAAGGCCCACGACAAAGAGATTTAATGCAGTCGCTCAGTCGCCAATCAACAGAAGTGGAAAGAAAAGAGCTCGCGACTGAGCAACTAAGGGAAAAATGAAGCACTCGCGCACTCGCAGTCTGGTATAAAGTGAAATTTTTGAGTTCGCGAGTGTGTGACCAGACAGAGTATGCAGTGAAAAGAAGATGTCGCTCAGTCGCCCAAATCAAAAAGTGCATTTTAAACAGCTCACGAGTATGCGATGATGGAATGTCTGAGAAGTAAGATGCATAGTCGCTCAGTCACCGAGACTCAGGTGATATGAAATGTTAACTCGCGAGTGTGCGACTGGTTAAAGATGAAGAAAGTATCTCTCACTCGCAGAAGATGAAAAGTGGAGCAAGGATGGATGGCGAGTATGCGACCAAGTGAATAGCAGGAGTGCGTCGCTCACTCACAAGGATCTTTCCAGAAATGAACAAATAGCAAACAGAGCACAGCATGGTGCAAAATAGAAAAGAGACAGGGCTAAATACGTGTCTAAGGCCAGAGCTACCATGGATGCCAGGTGAGGTGGAAGCTGTTGCCTTTTGATTGGCCTACCGTCAAAGAAGAACAGATGGGAAGAAAAAAGGATGAATCAGATATGGTTAAGCCATGAAAAACAAACCGTGTTAATTATCTTCCACCTATGTTCAGTTGCAAAATTTTGTTACACGTGGTTGAATTATCCTTCCCAGATGTCTGTAGCTTGTTGTATCCTTGTGCTATAAAAGGATCCCAAGACGACTGGTACAAGGATGGTCATTTTTCTGTCTGAAAATACTAAATCAATTGCAATATATTTGGTCTTTTCTAGAGAAATCTCTGTTGAATGTAGTAATTAACGATGACTTCTGAATGAAATCCAGTTCACATTTTCTGAAGCATTTAGTGGATTTTCTGTCTTTATTTTAGCATTCTGAATTTTGTTTAAATTGAATGTTCAAGGAGTGTTTTAAATTTATATATCTGTAAGGTAGATATATGAGATACTTCTAGGGTTCTTTCAAGGAGAGAATATGCCTTAGAAATATTTCAACAAAGTTCAGGGTAGCAAATGAATCTGATCGATTAGTCTAGCTAAATGTACTGAGGTAGATATATAAGGTATATTTATTTTTGTGTCAGATCCTGTAATTGCCTTAAGTTTAGTTTTCATTCATGCTGGTTAGAATTATTCACAGATGACTCCATGCCCTCAGATTGAGCACTAGTCTATTTTTGTTCAGTTTAATGATTAT
>MU227274.1:231397-250112 GCA_018584345.1 Thuja plicata
AATATCATATAAGGGAGCTGTACCTGTTATAAAATTCAGAGGGAAGTGATTATAAAATACACTTACCCAACTGTTAGAAATAGTTTGTCTTTTAAGGGTGATAGAGAAAACTTAAAAGATTATTTGTTAAAAGACAAATCTGTTCACTAATAGATAGACAGTTTTTTTGTGATTAAGTCATTGTGAGATACTTGGGCACATTCCTTTGTTGCCATAAATGACAAAGGGGGAGATTGTTGGCAAGTTGACTTCTTGAGGATGCATGAATTATTTTGTGTTGTCATCATGGCAACAAAGTCATACTAAGTTTTTGTCTTAGTAAACTTAGAAGACAAAATGACTAAGTATGGAAAATAGGACAAACAAAGTTATACAGTGATCAGCACATCAGAACACGTGTGAGAGATTGAATCAGAGTATGCACATTTAGATATATATGTTATATGTTTCATGTACATACTAAGTCTAAACACGCATGATACGACATGATAGTACGGAGAAGTTATAGACAGATCAGTGCACTAGCACTCCAGAAGACAGAGCATGAAAGCCGACTAGTGTTTTGATCAGCGTATATTATTTTGTTATGTAAAGGCCAAGTGCCTATGATAGTATGTTTGTAATGATGTAATTAGTAATTTTTTAAACATGCTTAAGCCAATTAGTTTGGAAGCATTGTGTATTATGTTTTAGGGCCGACCATAAGTCTTGTTTTGGGTCACGTCTATTCGGGCATGAACATATAAGTATGTAATGTAAAGTTATGTTACAAGTGTCAAAAGATATGCATGAGAAAGATATAGAAGAGTAGTATAATGAAGTTAGTATGAGATAAAGCTCTTTAAGAGAGTAAGAGCATCCATGCATAAACGGAACTGATCAGATGATAGTGTCATTACAATAGTTCACTTTTGATATAGTGTATATCAACTATCAGAGGGTTGTAGCCTTCATCCTATTGAGAAGTGAGCTCTGGTAGTGAGCCATATACCTTTAACAGGTATTTGTAAAGACTCCTAACAGGGTCATTGTACTTGCATTGTAAAGACTGCTTCTAATAGGGCAAAGGAACTTTAACAGGTTCATTATACTAGTACAATATTTATGGGTACTAATTCCCACTGGGGTTTTCCTCTGATCAAGGTTTCCCCATTATCATATCATGTGATATGTGTTCTTGTATTGAGATTCATTGGATGTATGTTTGATTTATGTTTAAGTTGTTGAAATATAATAAATAGACAAACACTTATTCACCGCCCTCTCAGTGTTTCTAACAGAATGTAGAATGTAGAATATCTTCAATCAATCGATTGTAGATCTTCAACACCAATCTTGAATGGGTTTTTAACTTGGAAGAGGCTTGGAGGAAAGTGGATGGAGAAATCTTTAACAAGAGGGCTCCATGGAGCTTGAGTCCTTCAATGGCCACTAATGGATCTCCTTGATGAAAATGAGTGCTTGAGAAGTGCTTGAAATGGATGAATGTTTCAATGGCTATTTGGCTTGCTTCAAATGTTGCTTCTTCACCTTTGGATCTCACTCTTCAAGTCTTGAAAGTTTTTATGATCCTTGATTGTGCTTAGTTAGAGAAAATGAGAAGAGAAAGCTTCCTTTTATATGAAATTAGAGCACAATCCTCTAGAGAGGCCGACATAGGAGAATTAAATTACAATTGGACCCATGCCCCTAGAAGAGTACCTATATTAAATATAATTTAAGATTCATTGTTTCGAAGACCGAAATAGAAGACCTAAAAGCAGGAATTAACTTTTTCCAAAGACCGACATCCGGAAACCCTGAAATTTTGAAATTTGAATCCCAGGCCTAGAAAAGGTTGATTGTGACATAGGTCAAGGTCGAGGTTGACCTTGACCCTAAGGTCAAAGTCCCATTTTTTCATTCTAGGGTTCCAGAAATAGGTTGGAAAAAGTGGAAATGGGGCAAAACAGGAGGATAAAGCTAGATCAAAGTTAGGAACTCATTCAAGGCACTTGACATGACCCCAAACCACTTACTCGGAAGGTAAAAACATTCTACAATGGAAGTGCTTCCATTTTTTGACTATACAATTAGTTAATCAATAATATTGACTTGAGTTTACCACTTTAACTTTGGTTGACCAAATTAGGGTGTATACATTAAGTACTGGCTGGACAGGTTTCGGTGGAGATTTTGGATGACCTAGATCTTCCAAGTGGCTCCCTTGGCTTTCCCTAGCTATTTATCTAGTAAAAAAGGAGACTTAAGAAGAGATAATGCATAGTATGGTTGTTACCTCCTAGACCCTCATCTAGACCCCACTAATGTATGGGGGACGAAGGATGGTAGAGATCCACAACCTTTCGCAGGAACTACCCTCTTAGCGACTGGTTGTATTATTTTTTCTTTTGGGATTTTCCCATGTCTCTATTTTATTTATATTTTTTGGGCTCTACCTGTGTGACATTTGTGGAGTGATTTAATATCCTCCTCTTTTTTCGTGAATAATGTAATTTTTAATATTAATGAAATGTCTTATTCATAAAAAAAGAAACTTATTTGAAACAATATTGATTTCTTAAAAAAAATAGCTAATTAAAGTGCTTAAAGAAAATAAATTCATGAAAATGTCTAAAAATGAGAAGATAAATAAAATTTATTAATTAAAAAAATGGAAAATACAAACATTAAGGAACCTATGATTGAAATTGGGAGGTTTGAGTCCAGGAAATCAATTGATGAACTATAAATGATTGAATGTTTGAAGATGTTAAGTTGATGATCACCGAGATGCAAAAGTGAATGCAAGACATTAAATTAGTTAATGTATTGTATTGTCATTGATGTCAACTTGATATAGCTTGATTATTCATACACATATTATCATAACCTTGAAGATATGAAGAGACAAAGGTTTATGCTGTCGGTAAAACATAAAAAGTCAGTATAAACCGAGTGACAGTGAACCCTGAGCAGTTCACAGTGTATATCGAGCACAGTAGTAACCAAGAAAGTGTTATCGAGCAAGTGTATACCGAGCAAGTGAACACCAAGTAGTTCACAGTGTATACCAAGCACCACAGTAAACTAAAGTTGATGACTGAGAATAACTGAAGATGATGACCAAGATTAACTGAAGTTAAAGAATGACAAAATTGCTTAGCTGACAGAGCTACAATTTAGGGATTGACTGGTTGATTGCTTTATTTTTAATGATCAGTTAAACTAAAGCATGGAAGGAATTTAAAGTGTGTTTTATTCACATTTATCAAGGAGAGATTTGCAGAATAAAACTAAAGGAGAGCTTTACGAGATAAAGCAAGACATGGTGAGTTTTACGGATCAAGAAGAAAACTATGACAAAAACAAGGAGATTGAGAGGCTAATCATGTCTATATAAAGAGGAAAGGAATTCATTATGAAAAAGAGGAAAGTTGAGAATAATTTTTGTGAAGATAGAATTATTCATGTAGATTTGACCATACAGGTTAAAGATAAGAGCCAAGGAATTCTGCAGACATTGAGCAACAGAGGATAGAGCATTCACCGAGCAGAATAAATAATGAGAGCAAAGGAAATGAAGTGTATATTGACCAGAGAGGTATTATAGAATTAACAATAGATCTAAATATTTGCAAATCAAAGTTGTATTTTGAACAGATATCACAGAACTTGAGCCGAGTATCAGCTCACCAGAGCTCAAGAAGAGGAAGTTAAACAAGAAAAGTCCCCAAGCTTAAATGTCAAATTGGATGAAGTTATTGTGATTCCTAAATGGGATCCTGAGAGTTTGACATATGAGTAGATTCAGACCCCTCAATACCTATTGAAGAGGAATAAGAGACAAGAGGAAATGAAGAGGGAACAAAAGTAGAAGAAAGTTCCACATGACATAAAGGTTATTTTTGTTAAAGCTTTTGATATGGAAGATGTAAATGAGCAAGAACCAATACTAGAACAGTTAGTTCACATTGTGTAGAAAGTTACTGATGAAAATATTGAGGCAAATGAAAAATTATTGCAATTGTCTGAGAGAAGATTTGAGAACAAAGTCTTGAAGAATATATCTGGAGAGATTGCTACCAAACAGGTTGAACTTTCTTCTCTTGTTGAGATTCTTGAGGAAGTTGCGAATAATGTTTTTTCATTATACAAAAGATTATGTGATGTAACATTCTTTACAAAGGATAATCAACACCTTATTGAGAAGTTGCATTTAGATATGATGTCAACATCAATTTCATTAAGCATGGATGCTAGTTCTAGCTCCATACATTTTGATAGGTTGACTCATGCATAGAGGAGATTAGCTGAGCTTATGGCTGAAGATGGCCGAATCAGGGCCAAATTGATAACAATTCAGGCTAATTTGATACCTCATCTGGAGGTTATTTAGAAGGAACTAACAACTGCACAAGAATTGGTCAAGAGAGATTCTCATCTCTCTATTGCAGATAGTTTGGTAAGTCTAGCTACCGAGCTAGAAGTTAAGTTGGAGGTTATGAAGTTTGTTAAGGATAGTTGGGATACATCATTTGCATTGATATTATAGATTCATAAACCATTTTTGGACAAATATAACTTAACCCCCACAATTATCAGTGACAAAAACACATGGGAAATAGGAAAGGAAACATGAAAAGATGTGCAAAACTAGGTATAAATATCTTTGTTGAAGGCATGTATATTATGTAGATAGTGTATGCAGAATGAAGTATAATCTAAGGGGGAGTACATTATGTACTTAGGAAAATTTTGTGAATATAAAATAAATGATAATTGTTTTTTTCACTAATATTAAAGGGGGAGATTGTTGATCTCTAAGTTTTGTTGATCATTAGTGTACCACACTTAGTCATTTATCTAGGCAATTTTAGCCGGTCATCACTACGACCGAGCTATCCAGTATAGGCTGAGCCATCCGACATAGTCATTGTCGAGAAGATAATAGTTTCCAAGTCACATGGTTGACAAGTTCAGTCCATGTCGAGCACCAGAGTCTTTTTGTGCCAAGAAAGACAATTTTGTTATGTATGTCAGGAATGACACAAATTTTGAGGTAAACTCTTTTTGGCCAATTTATCTAAGCATTTAATATTTTCAATGGAATAATTACACATTTAATTATTTGATCCCACTACATGGCATGGAGCCAATCAGAAAATTGGATTGTCTAAGTAGCATAAGCATTTGATCCTAATCATTGATCTATATCTAATTGCCAGATTTGTAAAGTATATTAAGATTGATTCTTACCCTAATTGTAGAGTACTGTGAGAGAAGGTGTATGCGTACATGAGAGATGTGTGAAGGGTTGTTTTGAGAGAGTAAGGATAGATCTAGCAGAGTGACATAGAAGTGAGAAATAGAGTAAAGATATATCAAATTGTTAGATCAGAGAAGGCATCAAAAAGAGGAGATCCATTATCAACATCACAGTGCATATCGAAGGATCAGATCTTGAGACATTCTAACAAGTGTATCAGGTGAAATATCTTAACAGAGTGGTTCTAATAGACCTTTCTAAATCTCTTAGAAGAGTGCTTAGTTTGTTGTAAGTTTAAATCCTTTTACAAGGTAGATTGTAATGATCTGTAGCTCTTAACCAGGTAGACCTTTAACCATGTAGATTACAAATTGTGATCAAATTTTGTATCCCTAACATGCACACTTTATTGCTGCAGTAATGAAGATTTTGTGGGTGTCATCCCCACCCCAGTTTTACCTTATTGGGTTTTTGGGTTATCAAAATTTTGTGTCTTGTGTTATTTATTTACTATCATGGATGCTACTAGATGATAGATCAATTACATTTATGTATGATTGTGGATTAGTTTTTTTTAAGAGAAAAAAGTTGAAGATCTGATTCACCCCCCTCTCAGTATCTTGCTTTCCCGTATTGTATTTCCAACAACTATAGGTTAATAAATGTCTAAACCTTTTAAGGCCATTCGCTACAACAAGTACATTCTTTTCTAAAAAATAGTATCTTTTTCATACTCTTCCAAACCTTTTCTAAAGAAAGCAATAGGTTGCTCCAATTCTTCATAATTTTGTTGAGTCAACATTGCAGAGATAACATTAGAGCCTCCATAAGAATAAAGAATGAAGTATTTATTGAAATTAGGATTCAGTAAGGCGAGAGCCTCTATCAAAGATTCCTTAATGGCTTGAAAATTATATTTTCCTTCTTTGCTCCAACTAAAAACTACATTCTTCTTCAACATGTCTGTCAAAAGCTTCAAGAGATCTGCAATATTGGGTAAGAAACATCTGACAAAATTAATCCCAATGGAGGCAATCCTCTCAGGGTCAACTATGATACCCTGCTTGGGCACAATATATCCCAATAGCTTCCCTTCATGTACTACAAATACACACTTTTTGGGATTGAGGGAGATCCCAAAATCCCTATATCTTTCAAAGATTTTCCTCAAGTGTTTGATATGGTCTGTTGCATTCTTTTAATAGAAAGTGATGTCATTAAGGTAGACCATCACAAATTTGTGCATGAGGCTCTTGAAGGCCATATCCATAGCCTTTTAAAAAGTGGCACCTACATTTGACAAACCAAAAGGCATATTTTGATAGGCCATGGTTCCCCATTTGGTTGTAAAAGTAGTCTTGAATTGATCCACCTTATTGATCAGGGTCTTATTTTACCCTAAATAGCCATCTAACAATGAGAAGAATTCAAAGCCAAAGACACAGTGCAGGATCTGCTCCATGGATGGTAATGGGTGGCGATCTGTTAGGGGTGTCATATTCAGGTCCCTAAAGTCAACACATAACCTTAGTTTCCCATTATTTTTTCTAACAGGAATGAGATTGGATACCCAACTAGTATGTTTAATAGGATATATGATACCACTCTCTATTATCTTAAGAACTTCCTTATGCACGAGTGTCTGTAGTTTAGGATTGACAGGCCTTTTTACCCTGATTGGTTTAGCATTAGGTTGTAGCTCTATAGTGTGTTGAGATAGTGTTGGATCAAACCCTTTGAGATCTTCATACTACCAAGAAAAGGCATCATTGAATACGTGGAACAATTGTATGTAAGCCTTTTTTTTTTTTTTCTAAATTAGTGCTTACTTTTCCAAACTTTAAGCTTTTACCTGGTTCAAGATCCAAATCAATGCAATGCTCTTGCTAAACTACCAAGCTAGTATTATTTATTTTGGCTTGGTCATCTTTATTGAAGATTGAATCTAAGGTCACTAGGCCCCTAGGTATCTTATTAGATTTGAGTTGCACCACTTGGTCATCATAATTCTGCATCAACCTATCCTGGTTGTGCTCTGAAAAACATCTTCCTCAAACAAGAATTGCTGAATTTGCTCATCATTTTTAAAAACCTGCCAATTAACATCATTATCAGGAATGGAAGGCCTAAAAATAATATTAACATGTTGTTGGTCTTTTCCTATTGAAATTTTATTAGGGATATCAAATTTGGATCCAACAACAACTAACCAATCTGTATTCTGATTTAACTTCTTAGGGATGACAACAATATTGAAAGCATGGAAATCCTCTATTGCATCCAAAACTCTGTGCTTGTAGGATTTCCTTGTATTATTATTGGTAGCACTCATCCATTTCACTTGGCTAACAACCAACTCACTATCACCGTGTACCTTTAAGGCCTTAATACCTCTCTTTCTAGACCATCTTCTTGTATTATGTAATTTCCCAAACCAGAATCCCACACGACATTAGCCTAAGCCTTTGAAGTATTTTATGATCCCCATTCATCTAGATAGATATATGGAATTCTCTTTATCTTGGTATTTGTTTCTTTACTGATTGAAAAGTCATTACTATCAAGTGCAAGATATCTTGCATTGAAGGCGTTAAACACATAGGGTTCTATATGATGAGCTTGTAATGACTCAGAATTGATATTGAATTTGGTTCCATATCTAGTATGGAAAAGGATATGAGACCAATCAGAAGAAACATAGCCTCCTATCTTAGCTATGAACTCTCTTGAAAGACATATGACAAAAAGAGAAGGGAGGTCTATGATGTAGATGTCAAATAGGATAGATAAATTGGGGCTTGCATGAAGGATCAAGATTGTATCCTTGGCCACACCTATTGTGTTCACCGATGAACCATCAAGTTGTGTTACCTTCTTTTGGAATCATTCATATTTGAGTCCTAATTGGTCAGATATCTTGTTGGGCATGAATGAACTAGTAGCCCCACTATCTACCATACAATTATGTACTAGAGAATCTCCAATAATTAATGATACATAAAAGAGGGGTGGTTTTAAGTTCCTACCTCGAATGACATCTGCTTTGGTGTTGCTTCTTGGCATTTTCTTCTCTTGATAAATGTTGACCAACACTGGCTTAGCTACATCATTCGTGGGTTGTTGAGGGATTGCCTCTTCAGACATTGCCTTCTTCAAGATTTTAGGTTTCCCTGGAATGGCTAATGAGTCCCACATGGACATAGTCATGTTAATTTTTTTCATGTTGTCCACAATATTGAAAGGCACTACTGCGTGTACTCTTTGATGTGCTTTCACCATTGTGGGCTCAACCTCCTTGGGAGATTGACTCTCCTTGACTGACATGGTGGAAGGCTTCTTTAGTATGGTAGGAAAAGATGGATGAGATGACTCTGTAGATGTAGAAGCTTTCCTTCCATCCTCCGCTTGCTCCATATCTTGGGCTCTTCTCTTGGACCACGTATTGGCTGCAATTGAAGATTCACCATTTACTCCATTAAAATCTTCCTCTTTCCAATTAAAGAGATCAATCTCATTAGAATATGCATCTTGCTGTGATATTGACCCACTAGGAGATGCCTCTGATTGGGTGTATGAGGAATTTTGTGCCATGAGTGCTGGATTTCTCAACCCATTTGAACATGTAGTATAATTATGTTGTTGATTACAAGGATATCACTATTCAATATCTGAGGCAAGATTATTCTAACTTGGAACCATATCTCTGACTGGATTTGCAGAGTTGAGAGGTGATCAGTTGTAAGGCTGAAATGGCTTTTGATTGAAGTTCTTCCTTTGCCCCTGATAATTCCCCTAATATGGTGGTCTATTTTACTAATAGGATTGTCCTTGCGCCTGGTACTACTGATTAGGATTACGATTTGGTTGTTGAAAGGGTGGCCTAACCTCTTGATTATAATTTTATATTGGTTTGCTCTTTTCTCATGGTTTGTAACAATATTTTCATTTCTTGTTGACTATTTTGTAATAAGCTATTTGTTACTTGTTGATCACTTCCCATTTCTTGCAGTTATTGGAAAAAATCTGCTCTTGATTCCTTATTGCTAGAACTAGCTTGAGGTGCTATGAAAGTAGGTATAGGGGTGAATGGTGGAATATTCAAAGGCATATTGGGCTGAATATTAGGGTAGAGAGGCATGGGTGGCCTTGGGCCTATCTTGCTAGCTTGACTTAGATAATTTTCTGCCTTAACAACTATATCAAAATCTTGGGGCAATGAGGTACCTCCCAAAGACTAAATCATGACAGATGCATTACTATTTAGAAATTTCAAATAATACAAAAAATTATAATCCACTAAGGGCCTTATAGAAATAGGAATCCTATTCCATGTCTTAAGGAATCTATTGTTGAAATATGTCATGTGTTCCTGAGGGGCTCTTTTGATAGTAGTGAGTTTCTTAACCAGGGACAAATGATCTGACTTATCTTCAAAATATCTATTAAGGGAGTCTCCAAGTTTGTCCCATGAATCTATAGAGCCAACTACTAAAGTTCAAAACCATTCGAGGGCTTTACCTTTTAACGAGGCTGCTAACAACTTGGTGGCTACATCCTCCTCAGTGACATGGTGTATATTACAGATGGTAGCCACATCTCTGACATGCTCACAAGTTGTTGTATGGTTCTCGCCTGTGAAATCAGGCAAAATTTTTAGTGCTTCTAGAGGTACATCATGATGTTGAGAAAAATTTAATGGGCTCCCTTGATTGAAGGGTACAAATGCAAACTGTCTCACCATTATAGGGACTATCATTTGCTGAACAACAACTATGTGGGTTGTATTTGAACTAGGGAGTGAAGTTGATTCCTCTTGTAACTTTCTGCTTAAAGACCTTCCTCTCCTTCTAAAATGGAAATTCAAGGGTCTCTCCTCTAAAATAGGTAGTGTAGATTGTACTCTCCTTGTAGGGAATGTCCTTTGAGATGATCTCCCTTTTCTTCTTGTTGAAGGCAGAAGAAAAAAATCAGAAGGCTTTGAACTCCTTTGTTGGAAATAATGGAATGGTGTGTACTGAGAGGGGAGGAGTGAATCAGTAACCTCAAAACTTTTATCACTTAGCCTTAATCCTTTTAGTAATCAATTGTATTACCAATCATATATTCTATTCTATCTTTGTGTATGTTATATCAACTAATAAACTCAATTAACATCTAAACATTCATGAAATGTATAGCCACATGACACAAGACTTGGTAACACAAAAAACCCCTTTTAGAAGGTAAAACCTGGAGTGGGGATGAAACCCACAAAGCTTCACTATTTGCAGAATGGAAGGGGCCGATTAAGGCTTAGAATTTTGATCACTTCTGACGATCTACCCTGTTAGGAGTATCATGAAGAGACTAGTTAAGGTCTACTCTGTTAAGAGCCTTAGCAACCCTATTTAGTGTTCACTCAGTTAAGAGATTTACAAAGGATTGTTAAATCCACCTTTCTCAAGGATTTCTTCTATTTGCTACACTTGTTAGAATGTAGTAAAAAATATTCAATGACCTGATTATATGCAATCTAGAATTTCTGATTACAAATCCAATAAATATTACATGTATATTTATTGATGACATTATTTTTCCATTAGTATGCAAAGTAAACCTTCGGTAATCATACACCAAAAGAAATTATTAGAGAAAACTGACAGAAAATTTCAAAGGGTAAACCGAAGACACAATGCAAAGAAAAACTAAAAGTACTAAGAGGAACCCGATAGGAACAACCCGACAGAGGAGACCGATGAGACAAATCTCAAAAAAAACCAAAAGAGCATAAATAGAGGAACCCAACAAAGAAAGGGAACCTGGTGGATAGTTCAAATCAAAGGAACACCAAAATATAGGCAAACTAATTTCTATGCAGACCGAGCATCAGATACTGAAAGTCAGTTACATCTCGCAAAAAGTGGATCTGAATTCCACGTCAGATAAAACATTCATATTATATTTATAGAGTCTTGATTTGTTTTAAAACCATTACTTAAGGGACAAGAAACATTATTGTAAGTGTTTTAATCAGTTTAACTGATTTAAAACATATAGACTAAAAGATCAAGATCAAGTTGTAAACCTATGATCATAAAGTTAATATTGTTTTACGTTAAACTTAATTAGGTCAATCTATCTTATAAATAGATGTTGTAAGCATTCACTATTATGGATGAGAGGATGAATGTAGCCTATGAGTACATCTATGGATTAGACTGAGAGTTTCAAGAACCAGAACAACAAAAGGTGAATTTGGTTATCAAGAACCAAGAACAGAGGCTACCAAGAAATAGGGGTATTATTCAATTGTATTAGGTGAACACTTATGGATGTAATCTTGATTGGATCTATAATCAAAAATAGGAGATCACATACACTCATGTCAAAGTGTAATTTTCTTACATTCTAACAAGTGAAGAAAAGTGTGAAAATCCTTTCAAGGAAGGTGGATTTAACAATCCTATTGTAAATCTCTTAACCGAGTGCACACTAAATAGTGTTTCTAAAGCTCTTAATAGAGTAGACTTTAATAGGTCTCTATAGATATTCCTAATAGGGTAAATAATTAGAAGTGATCAAATTGTAAGCCTTAACCAGCCCCTTCCAATTTGTAGATAGTTAAGAATTTGTGGGTGCCATCCCCACCGCAATTTTTACTTCCTAACATGAGTTTTCCATGTTATCATATCTTGTGTTATGTGTCAATTAATTTCGTGAGTGTTTCTATGAATATTCACATGTTTGTTAAGTTAAAGAATTGATGTCTTACACAAAAATAGTATAGTATAGATGGTTGGATAATCAATTGATGACATAAAGGTTAAAGGATAAAAGATACAAAAGTTTTAGAGTTACTGATTCACCCCTCCCCTCTTAGTACATACTTCCCATTAATTCCAACAATTGGTATCAGAGCTAAGTCTCTTATTTGGAAAGCTTAAAGGCTTAAGAGAAAAGATCATACAATGGAGAAGTACATACTTGACCAGAGTATTGAGAATCAAAAGCTAGAAATTTAGATCTTCTATGAGCAGTATGTTAGCTCATTTTCTTGTATGAAACGATTAAAACAATAATAAATGTTTAACCCTCTATTCCCAACTCAGATTCATACATCAATAAGGCTAATTAAAAAGGATAAAAAATACTCCTACACTTTGCGATCCACATACCCAGGCGGGTGCACCTTTGACAGATTCATTGAATAACAGAGAATCTCACAGTGGATTTAAGGGTTTGCAATCCTTCTTCTTTTTATGCCAGTTTGGCCTAGGAAGGCTAACCTATTGATTCACTCTTCAAGGAATCACTAAGATGAACTGTATTCTTCAATACAATCAACTACACATACAAG
This sequence comes from Thuja plicata, assembly GCA_018584345.1. Taxonomy (NCBI): domain Eukaryota; kingdom Viridiplantae; phylum Streptophyta; class Pinopsida; order Cupressales; family Cupressaceae; genus Thuja; species Thuja plicata. The sequence goes on from MU227274.1 coordinate 243,982, forward strand.
TTCTTGACAATAGAAGGTAAAGGTTTTAATATTTAAATTGATGATAATAACCACATGTCAGCATATTGACCAGTGCCTAATCATGGGTAATAGAGTCATGACAGAGCATACACATATTAAGACAATTAATCAGAACACAATTGAACCCTAGATAGAATGCCTTACAAACTATCCTTTCATTCCTCACACCAATGTATCAAATCCTTGCACAAACCCTAATTCTCTACAATCACCTGTAAGATTTAAAATCTCCTTGAAAATAACTCACAAACAAGAACATGACTACCTTATAACCAATATACTCAAAATGCCTTACAAATTGAACATACAAGAATTAATTGCAAATGCAAGAAGACACCATTGACATCAAAAATGAAGATTCCATTGTATTTTATTAATATGAACTCAATAACAGTACATCTTGAAGAGTCAAAAACCAATGGTTAGACCAATTTAGTAATCTGCCTTGTAGTCTTATTTTTTTTACCATCCTTACTACAATATTAAAACTTGATACTTATAAGCAGACACACTCATCTTGGAATCCTTTTGGAGAATAAGGATGCAACAAGCTATGGATGACTGGACTAAAGGACAAAAATACAGATTCAAAAGAGACAAAACTTCTGGCTGATGAGATAATAGTATTTGCTATAAGCTGTGTGATCATTTGTCTTGTGACCGCCTGAATGCTTGAAATTGGTCAAAGATAGTTGGGTCTTTGTCATCTGAATTTTTGCTCTTTTGCTAATGAAGAGGCCCCAATATCTAATTTTCTCCATTCACTCAACCTCCTTGGTGTTATCTATCCCCTTCATATTTATTATCTCATGCTACCGGGGTAACTACTCCATACTTGCTAACCCATGTGGTGAACACCTCATCACTTGGCCAATTGAAATTGAGAACCTCATCCTTTTGGCTGTTGAACTCCTCCCAACCACTATTATCCTTCTCAATCTTTGCCTCCCAAGATTCAAAAAATGCCATGGATTTACTCAAAATATCTATAGTTAGCACAAACCATCCAGTATTTGCCAAAGTGACAATACTTTTTGTTTTGCTAATTAGTGCTTCATTTAACTGCCTCAGCCATAGGGCTTCATTTTTTATGTTTCCATCCTCTTTGAACATATAGGGATACATATCATATCTTTCCTTGGAAAATTCCCCTCTTAGAGTTGTGATCTTCTTCATCACCATGTTCCTCTTGGTGTCTAAATTGAACATCAATTTGAGACACTTATGAGTGCTTGTCAAAATAATATCAATATTATTTTTCTCTTTAGAGAGGGAATTGAAAGATTTTACATGGGATTCCCTCCCTTTCCATTTACTCACTATCAAATTCCACTGTTCCTTTTTAGCATCATATTTGCTGGTGATGCTTGCAATCTTCTTCCCCAATAGGTAGAGATTAGAGAGGTTGACCTCACTAGCACATCTCTTGAGATTTGTAAATATTTGATCTATGTGCTTTTGCTTAACCAATTCTTCAGCTTCTTTGTAGGCCTGGGAATCTTCTAAGTCTATCTTACCCTCCTCTTCTAATCTTGTTCTTTCACTGATTAGCCTACTCTTCTCAGCTTCTAATTCTTCCCTCTTGGCCTCAATAGCTTCCAGAGTAGTAGGACTTAGAGGTACAGGGGATGGGGGATATGTTATAAATGGACTTGAGGAGGAGGGCTGATGAGGTTCCTGAGTAATCATCCCTTGAGGCACAAATTGGGTTTTTTGCTTACCCTCCAACTCTGCAATTCTATTATCTTTCATCAAGGATTTAACATTCTCTTCATTGTAAGATTTGAGCACAAACTCATATTTTTCATTCAGACTAGCGTAGGCCTCCTTTTCTTTCTCTGACACTTTCATACTCAAATTTGCAACTTGTACAACAAGGTTAGCTGCTTCAACTCCAGTGGTGTTTGCAACCCTTTTCACAATCACGCTGCCTGTGTCCTTAGCTTCATTATCTTCTTTAGTTCTTCTCTTGTCCTTTTTCTTTAGTGACCAGATTGCCAATGTTGCATGGTCTTCACTAAATTTAGCACCAATTGATGTTCCAGTAGGGCTTATGGGTTTATCTTGTTTCCTTATGGCATCAAAAATTACTGCATCAGCTAAATCCCATTGTGGCAATATGAGAACCCCTTGCCTTCTGACCATCTGTCTGCCCTCTTCAGGAGTAATTTTATCAAATTTCAGTATCAATTCTTGTTTAACTACTTTCTCTATGTCCTCTTTGGTAGCATCGGGTTGGGATTCTATCATTTTTTGGCACTTCTCATTGTATTCACCAATATGGAATCTCCATAGAAACTGAATAAAAGCCCTAGTTTTGATGAAATTGTCATTAGACAAGAATTCATCACTTGCTTGCTTGGTCACAGGGTCTAACTCCTTGCTAGCAAATTCAGCCACTATGAGGTCAGATGATGTATGTTTGGGTTCTTCTGGCATCCCCTCTTGTAGTTCTTGAGCAATGACAACTACTTCACCAGCATTTCTCATCTTGAGCAATTGCTCAACAATGGTCTGGTCATCATATGGCATAGGGGACTGGGAAGGAGAATACAATTCACCTCCTTGTTCTTTTGTGTCCACCCTTTGCCTCTTAGGAGAGGGTACTTCTTGGACAACAATGTCCATTGGCCTCTTTCCCTTATGCTGAATGGGCTTATCAACTCTGGGAGCAACAGTTGTATATCCCCTTCTTTTGTAGACTACATAGTTCCCAGGTGGAACTACTCTACTTTGTGAAAACTTATTGAAAATAGAAAGAGCCTTTTCTGGGTCACTCTCAACTACTCTTTGTCTCTTCTCATTTAGGGTTTGCATTATTCCCTCAAAAAGATTCATTAGTGAATCAATTTTATAAGACCAAGGGAAAAAATCCTTTAGAGGATCATAGGTCTTGTCAAAATTCTGGACAAAGTCCAAGGATTTCTTGTATTCCATCCACTTCTCCTTCCTGACTTCTTGATCTTCTAAGTCAAAGATATTCCTGATAATATCCTTAGGATAGTAGAACTGATTTTTTAGCATAATACAATTGGTCCTCTTCCTGAACATGCCAATGATAAAATCTTCATTATCAGCACATCTGGCTATGGAAGTAGATAAATGATAGGGCTCAAAATACATGTCAAACTGTGTCCACCCTTCTTTTGTTATGATAAAGTGATGGGCTCTAGTGAGGGTAGGAAATATATTCCCCTTCATCTTTCTGGTCAAGGCTTCCTCCTGTAGCCCACCTAATTGTTTTATGATTTCTGCTATCCAAATCTTGAGTGGGACTCTGTAGGGAAACACATAAGGAACACCTCTAAAACCATAGACCCTAATCACTTTTGCAAAAGGGTACAAGATCAAATCTCCCCATTTGTTTGCAATTTTCAACTCAGGGGCATACTCCATAGGCCTTAAAATCATCAATACTTCATTATGAACTCTTGCATTTTGGTTACTTAATAATGACTTAAGTCTGGTTGCAAAAACTTTGTCAAAGTATACATAACTTGCATTATTTCTATCCCAGGACAAGTCTACACTCCACATCTGAATAGGAAATTCATCATCATCTTGGAATCTCTCCAATTCCATTTCTTCTTCAAAGAAATATGCACTGTTAAATAAGAACATATGAATCCTGAGGGAATACCAACCCATTGGCTTTTGTATATTTCCATCTTTTATCCCTGACAAACCATCATGCATCTCCTAAGCAATATAGGATGCATAATCAAACACTATCGACAAGTGGGGATGCAGAATCTGAACAACCATCAACATTATATGGACTGGCATGGTTGCCTCCTCATTTATCCCTAAGACATTACATAGGGAACTGTACATTTTTTTGGCTTTGCCAATGAAGAGATCTACTTTGAAGGGTTCGGGGGTTCCTGGCCCTATTACAACTAAATTTCCTATCTTATTAGCATATCCCTTCACTACTTCACCTCTATAATAATCCCTCTGGTTATTGTATACTTCTTAGACATATTTGAGGTCAATATCATCCATACTCTGGGAAGTGTCAGTCAGCTTGAAAATTCTTCTGATTTAATCTATTGTTATAGTCAGTATTATATTTCCTTAGGTGTCTCTAACAACCCTAGACACCTTATCATAAGTGTTTGCTATTAGAATGAGCAAATTAGTGTCCATGAATACACTAGGTTCTATCAACTTTCCAACATCTAGTTCCCAAATATTACAGTCTAGGGTGGGGGCCTTTCTCTGACTGTAAGCTACTCTAAACAGAGCCAGGGCATCAAAAATTATGGTAGAATCTCTTTCCCACCTTCCTAAATCATATAACCCTTCCCCAATTCTGAAGCGGGGATGTTGTGGTACTACTTTCTTAGCTTGGGTGGCATCCCCCGAAGACAATGGTAACTAATGTAATAAATCTTCTGTAACATTCCATTTCTAGTAGTCGACGTGTCTAGTGATTTCAGCTCTAGGGGCCATTCTAATGGTTTTCTATCAATACTAGAACTAGATTCTCAAACAGGAGTTCTAAAACCTTCTTTGAACTAAAATTCTATCTCAATTGGAATGCTAGTGAATCAGTGAACTTACCCATTATGCACAGAAGTCATTTGAAGCTGGTTTTCTTTTATAATTCCATTTTTGCGTAAATGGTTTTCGTAAATTATTTAGACAGTAGTTGGCTTAATCAATTTATGGCCTCAATCAAATTAGTCTCTCGAATTGAATTTGACTGGAGTTGCCACACATTCTGTAATTAATTCACCAGCTTCAGTTTTGCGGCTTAATGGCTCTCTACAACTTGTTTTATTAAATTTGAATTTGAACTGTTGATTCTGGGCACTATTCTTTGCATTGGATGACTATCTTAATTTCCCGAAAACAACTGCTAATTGAGGAGACGTGTTGCCACTGCTTATTTGCTTATTCGTTAGATGTCGAGAATCTTAGACATAAGAAAATAAGTGAGCTGTCAGATGCTAACCAACTTAACTGAAGCTTAACATCCCATAAGTTGTACATACCTGGGCCCACCAACTGCCAGATGTCATCACCGCTTATCCGCTTACTTGTTAGATTCCATACACTTTCCCTTTAAGTGAATAAGCGGTCTGTTCAATCTTTTGAAACTTGTGCACCATTTAACAGAGTATCTTTACAACAGATTGGCCCCACCAAAGACACGCGTCGCCACCGCTTATTCACTTATTTGTTAGATGTCGTGCACTTTGGACATAAGCGGATACACACATCGTTAGATTTTTTCTAAATTGCACGACACATAAGGTGATGATGTAAAGGGACCTATATGGTGAGGCTTAGGAGATAATAAAGTGGTTAGGATATTACAAAATTTAGGCAAAAAGCAACCTATTTAGCATAGACACATAGCTTAGTATGACTTAAGTGACCGAAAAAGTAATGCAAGAATAGAATTGGCCAAGGAACTTAGGGTTTTTTAGTCACTTTTGACCACTTTCAAATAGGTTGAGGATTTAGGCACATTTTGCAGAGGCATAAAATCAAATTTAATACCAATTTCAAAACCCTTGACACTACAATGATAGGAGACCCTAAGGAAAATACAAAGCACAATTTGGACAAGAAATAGCACCAACTGTGGCTCTCTTTGAGGATTTTTAAACGCCAGGTTATAACAAGAACCACAGATGTCTGGGGAAGCAGACCATAAAATAGACTAACCTAAAACTGGAAACAAACACACAACAGAAGGGAAACACACCTGTACATATATTACAGACTACTGTGCATGGAAAGCAGGAATTAATTAAAGAAATTTTTCAAGAATTGTCCATGCACTGGCAATTCCTATTGTTCATCATCCAGATTCTTGAGGAAATAAGAATCTTTTCCAAAGATGCTAGATATAACAAAAGGCCCAATCCATAGTGATTCAAATTTCTTGTGCTTTCCTTTCTCTTTAGCCTTAATGTTCCACTGCAATACAAAATCACCAGGCAGAAACTTTCTCACATCTTCTCTTATATCAAAAAGGTATTTCATTCTTTGCTATAGTTTGATATTTTCTCTCTGGCTTTCTCTCCTTATCTCATCCAATTCCACCAACTGAACCATCCTTTCTTCCATAGGTTCAGAGATTTCTATTCCTTCAT
>MU227274.1:252943-272219 GCA_018584345.1 Thuja plicata
ACATTTGCCAAGAAATCTGCCATTATATTATTTGATCTTTCAACCCATAATATATTGAAAGCATCAAAGAATTCCATCCTATCCCAAATAGCATACTTATATAACTTTAATCTGTCATCTTTGGCAGCATAATGTCCCCTAATCTGAGATATAATTAACTGAGAATCTCCATGGACTTTCAGACATTTAATACCATGTTTGATAGCAATATCCATTCCCAAGATTAAAGCCTCATATTGGACAGTATTGTTTGTGCATTGAAAAGTTAACATGAATGAATATTTGAAAGTGATACCTGATGGAGATATCAGCAAGACTCCTGCTCCATATCCTTCTTTTGAACATCCTCCATCGAAGTACATTTGCTAGAGTCCATTTTGTTGTAACAGCAATTCATCCACAATTGGGTCAGTGTTCTTTAATTGTGGCTTAACCTTTTCAACCATAAAATTTTCCATATCAACATTCACACAAAAATTTAATTAATCAAGCAAAACCACTTCAACCATAACAGAAGATCGGGGTTCTTTGTACAATTTCACATCATTCTCATTCACAAGGATAGTTGCATAGGATAAATCCAACTGCATCTTTCCTCCTACTGCTGCTGCTCATTGCCGTGATAAAATCATACCATAATATGGTTTAGTATCCACTACCACTATGTCCATTCTATAAGTTTCTTCAGGGAAGGAAACAATTTTCACTTCAATATCCTTCAATGTCCCTATCACAGGCACTTCCCTATTGTCCATGGCATAGCATCTCCCAGCTGGTGTAGTAACCCGGAGGCCTAATTATTTCATCACATGATAAGACATTACATTTGCTACTACTCCAGAATCAATCATGCAGTTTTTTACCAAAAAATTATTTACCATTAAGGTGACATAAAAAGGATCAACAAACAAAGGTTCTTGGGTTATTATATTTCCAATATAAATATTGGAAATTTCATTTCTCTTTCCTTTTCCTTTGACTGACGGACATTCTTCCTTAGCATTATTTATTATCAAAGGTTTCTCTTCATGATTAAGAATAGGTTCTTCATCTATTCCTTTTAATAATGCTAGAGCAACTTCCTTATGCTCCTTTATTTTCAACATTTCCATGAGTTGGACTGAAACTTTGATTTCTGTCAAAGCAGGTTTCATGTCAAAATGAGGCAATTCAGGGGGTATATCATTTACTTTCTTCATTTTCTTGAGTTTCTCATTTGGTACTAATTCTTCTTTTGATATCCCCTCCCCAACATGGTTATGAGAAGAGCCTTCATTTTTGCAACATTCATCTTTATCATTATTCTTAGGAAGAAGATCCTCATTTACTTGAGGTGAGTCTTTTTTAATATGAGTAGGGGTAGACTTGTCTTGAACTGGTTGTACTACTCTATTTCTTAAGTTTTATGCATGTCTTGCTTGATTAATTGCCACAATAGTCAAAGACCTTTTTTCTCCATCAGTTGGAGTCCTAAAATGAGATTGAGAACTATCATCATCCACAGTGTTTATAGTTTCCTGTGAAACATATTTATCCTGATCATTTTGATATGTTGAACTTTGGAACTCGTTTGTAAAACAATAATTATCCTCCAAATATGAATCATTAGAGGATGAGGCACTATCAAGGAGCCATGGATAGTGTTTCTTTATTGTGAACATATTGATAGCAGGGCCTTCCTGCTCTCCCTCTTCTGTTTGGTCAAACAAAACTTGAGCTACTACACATTGATAGGGAGATTGTGGCATATTACATGCATCACACTAGGGAGTGTTTGCAACATAGTTGGTATTGTTTCTCTTCAGGGGATCTGTAGTTTCTTTTACTTTTGGGTTTCCTTGTCCCTCAGGGACAGGTTTGCCATTATTCCAATTGGTTTTGTATGGATAATCTCTCAGGTTGAACTATCTATCAAATCTTTGATTATTATATTTATTATCTCGATACCCTCCTCTATTAATTTTATCCATCTTGGTAGCAAGGTCTTTTACTGCACTCACCAATTTATCCACTGTGTCACCTTCTTTGACATTTTTACTGGCTAATCCCTTTTCTTTCCAAAGTTTATTGTCTTCTCTCATCCCCAATTTCCCTGATGCTCTCCTATTACTTTCAATGTCAATTGCCATCTTGTAAGCATCCCTTAAAGTAGTTGGGTTTTTATCTCTAAGAAGATAAGACATTTTTCCATTAGCATCATTTATGTAAGTGGTAAGGCATACTTCCTCATCTAACCTCAAAACTTGGAACAATTTGTTCATGGCCTTTTGGAATCTACTGTTAAAATCAACCATATTTTCATTTGGGAACTTCTTGATGTTATTAAACTCATTCAACATATATCCAGAATTAACATGCTCTCTATACTGTTCCCTAAAGGATTTTACAAACTCATCCCAAGAGGCAATACTATCATTAGGTAAATTTATGAACCAATCCCTAGCATCTTCAATTAAAGATTGAACAAAGAGTTTCATGATGACATCTTCATCTTGAATTTCAAAGTCAGTCATCTTATCACCAAAAGTTTTTAAATGTTCTTCACAAGTAACAACATTATTTCCTGTGAACTTAGGGATTCTATCTCTTACCTCATTTGGGATCACATTAGGGTGACCAGGGATGCCTTCAAAGAAGAGAGCTCTATATCTGTTCATGTGGACAGGCCTCCTTTGGAAATTTCCCATCTCGTTATCACCATTTGGTCTAGAAATTCCTCTTTCATGCTGAACTGGTGGAGGAACATTTTGTTTGGGCTTGGTAGTTTGAAAACTTGATTGAGGAACCTTGATTTGAGCAGCTACATTAGGACCAGAGCTCTAAACATTTTGGTTGTTTCCACATTTTTGGACCCTAGAAGCACCACCTTGATTGTTTGCATTTAAATCAGTAGATGAATTCAACTATTGTACTCTTTGATTTATATACATAGAACTACTTGCAGTTGTATTATTGGTAGCATGAAGTAAGGCTATCTTCATCTTCATATCAGCTACAGCAGCCTCCAATTCCAAATTTTCTAGTTTCTTTGCCAAGTCATCCTTAGCCTTCCTGGCTTGTTCAATATCCAAATCAATTTGAGGCATTCCTTTAGAGTTAGAAACTTTTTGCCCAGGCTCATTTATGCCGATGCCCACAACCTTTTGCTTACCTTTGTCAGGGGGATCTTTAGCAATTACCTTGAGTTTATACTCCGCTCCTTCTCATATGGGAACAATTTCCTAATTACAGGTCCTTCCTTCTCAAACTCATCCTTGTCAGGGTTTGAGATTTTATTCAGGGCTTTGTTTCTCACATCATCAAGGACACCAAACAATTCTAGATCTAGACCTTTGACTTCTTGGTTCAAGATTTTAGTCTTAAGGTCATTCCTTCTAGTCTCAGCTAAGATTTCTTCTCATTCCAATAATAAATCATATATCCTTTTGTCACGTTTCTCCTTTGCTTCAGCTATTTCCTTTTCTTGTTCTTTCTTTTTTCTCTTCAAAGCCACAACCTCATCTTGCAACCTATCTGAATCATATGATGTTGTTTCAGCAGCAGATGTCTCTTTTTGTGGAGAAAGATTTTCTTCCATAAGAAAGAACCCTAAGTTAGTACTTTCTCCATCTCTCATGGGATCAAAATTTACATTGGCTCTATAAGTATCAGTTGGTCCCACGGGTTCTGCATCCACAGATGAAGATAACTTTGTTTCTAGAATAGGAATATCCATCATTTTTCTAGAAGTATGTTGGGAGTCATGCTTAGATGGCCCCCTTTTGGACCATTGTTTCCTTTGAGGTGTATGGAGCTCCTCTCCAAGATCCTTTTCAGGATTCAGTCTAGAATATGATCTAGTATTTCTTTGTCGACTCATTTCTCAGAATGAAGAAATACTTTACTATGCAATACTAGACTACACATAAATTAGAGTCACCACCTCCTTCAAAGGATTAGTATATCATAAAATAAGGTATATCAAGCTTGATAATTCCTTAGCATTTTATTCCAAGTAAGACAAGATCTGTATCATCTTTAGAATTAGGACCTTCAAGCAATGCACCGCAATCGATAAGCAAGATAAACTAGCTTTAATAATTATCAGGAAGAACAAACTGATTCTCAGTATGTAAGAACAAATGCTTTCATGATCATGACTATAAGATCATCACAAAAGTCCCTATAAAACCCAATCAAAATTTGATTTAACCTTTTAAAATAACACCAAGGATGTTTTGAATAGCACAACAAGACTACTTTATCTTTATCCCCAGTAGAGTCGCCATTCTGTTAGCTCATTTTCTTGTATGAATTGATTAAAACAATAATAAATGTTTAACCCTCTATTCCCAACTCAAATTCATACATGAATAAGGTTAATTAACAAGGATAAAAAATCCTCCTACACTTTGGGCTCCACATACCCAGGCGGGTGCACCTTTGACAGACTCAATGAATAACAGATAATCTCACAGTGGATTTAAGGATTTGCAATCCTTCTTATTTTTATGCCAGTTTGGCCTAGGAAGGCTAACCTATTGATTCACTCTTCAAGGAATCACTAAGATGAAGTGTATTCTTCAATACAATCAACTACACATACAAGTTCTTGACAATAGAAGGTAAAGGTTTTAATATTTAAATTGATGATAACAACCACATGTCAGCATATTGACCAGTGCCTAATCACGGGTAATAGAGTCATAAAAGAGCATACACATACTAAGACAATTAATCGGAACACAATTGAACCCCAGATAGAATGCCTTAAAAACTATCCTCTAATTTCTCACACCAATGTATAAAATCCTTGCACAAACCCTAATTCTCTACAATCACCTGTAAGATTTAAACTCTCCTTGAAAATAACTCACAAACAAGAACATGAATACCTTATAACTAGTATACTCAAAATGCCTTACAAATTGAACATACAAGAATTAATTCCAAATGCAAGAAGACACCATTGACATCAAAAATGGAGATTCCATTGTATTTTATTAATATGAACTCAATAACAGTACATCTTGAAGACTAAAAAACCAATGGTCAGACCACTTTAGTAATCTGCCTTATAGTCTTATTTTTTTTACCATCCTTACTACAATATTACAACTTGATAGTTATAGGCAGCCATAGTCATCTTGGAATCCTTTTGGAGAATAAGGATGCAACAAGCTATAGATGACTGGACTAAAGGACAAAAATATAGATTCAAAAGAGACAAAACTTCTGGCTGATGAGATAACAGTATTTTCTATAAGTCATGTGATCATTTGTCTTGTGACTGCCTGAATGCTTGAAATTGTTCTGAGGTAGTTGGGTCTTTTTCATCTAGATTTTTTCTCTTTTGTCGATGAAGAGGCCCTAATATCTAATTTTCTCCGTTCACTCAATCTCCTTAGTGTTAGCTGTCCCCTTCATATTTATTGTCTCATGCTACCCGGGTAACTACTCCATACTTGCTAACCCATGTGGTGAACACCTCATCACTTGGCCAATTGAAATTGATAACCTCATACTTTTGGTTGTTGAACTCCCCCCAATCACTGTTAGCCTTCTCAATATTTTCCTCCCAAGATTGAAAAAATGACTTGGCTTTACTCAAAATATCTATAGTTAGCACAAACCATCCAATATTTGCCAAAGTGACAATACTTTTTGTCCTGCTAGTTAGTGCTTCATTTAACTGCCTCAGCCATAGGGCTTCATTTTTTATGTTCCCATCCTCTTTGAACATATAGGGATACATATCGTATTTGTCCTTGGAAAATTACCCTCTCAGAGTTGTGATCTTCTTCATCACCATGTTCCTCTTGGTGTCTAAATTGACCATCAATTTGAGACACTTATGAGTTCTTGTCAAAATAATATCAATATTAATTTTCTCTTTAGAGAGGGAATTGAAAGATTTTACATGGGATGCCCTCCCTTTCCATTTACTCACTATCAAATTCCATTTTTCCTTTTCAGCATCATATTTGCTGGTGATGCTTGCAATCTTCTTCCCCAATAGGTAGAGATTAGAGAGGTTGACCTCACTAGCACATCTCTTGAGATTTGTAAATATTTGATCTATGTGCTTTTGCTTCACCAATTCTTCAGCTTCTTTGTAGGCCTATGAATCTTCTAAGTCTCTCTTACCCTCCTCTTCTAATCTTGTTCTTTCACTGATTAGCCTGCTCTTCTTAGCTTCTAATTCTGTCCTCTTGGCCTCAATAGCTTCCAGAGTAGTAGGACTTAGAGGTGCAAGGGATGGGAGATATGTTATAAATGGAATTGAGGAGGAGGGTTGATGAGGTTCCTGAGTAATCATCCCTTGAGGTACAAATTGGGTTTTTCTCTTACCCTCCAACTCTGCAATTCTATTGTCTTTCATCAAGGATTTAACCTTCTCTTCATTGTAAGATTTGAGCACAAACTCATATTTTTCATTCAGACTAGCGTAGGCCTCCTTTTCTTTCTCTGACACTTTCATACTCAAATTGGAAACATGTACAACAAGGTTATCTGCTTCAACTTCTGAGGTGTCTGTAAACCTTTTCACAATCAGGTTGCATGTGTCTTCAGCTTCATTATCTTCTTTAGTTATTCTCTTGTCCTTTTTCTTTAGTGACCAGATTGCCAATGCTGCATGGTCTTTACAAAATTTAGCACCAATTGATGTTCCATCAGGGCTTATTGGTTTAGCTTGTTTCCTTATTGCATCAAAAATTACGGCATCAGCTAAATCCCATTGTGGCAATATGAGAACCCCTTGCCTTTTGACCATCTATCTGCCCTCTTCAGGAGTAATTTTATCAAATTTCAGTATCAATTCTTGTTTAACTACTTTCTCTATGTCCTCTTTGGCAGCATCAAGTTGGGCTTCTATCATTTTTGGCACTTCTCATTGTATTCACCAATATGGCATCTCCATAGAAACTGAATAAAAGCCCTAGTTTTGATGAAATTGTCATTAGACAAGAATTCATCACTTTCTTTCTTGGTCACAGGGTCTAACTCCTTGCCAACAAATTCAGCCACTGTGAGGTCTGATGATGTATGTTTGGGTTCTCGTGGCATCCCCTCTTGTAGTTCTTGAGCAGTGACAACTACTTCAACAACATTTCTCATCTTGAGCAATTGCTTAGCAATGGTCTGGTCATCATATTGCATAGGGGACTGGGAAGGAGAATACAATTCACCTCCTTGTTCTTTCATTTCCACCCTTTGCCTCTTAGGAGAGGGTACTTCTTGGACATCAGTGTCCATTGGTCTCTTTCCCTTATGCTGAATGAGCTTATCAACTCTGGGAGCAACAGTGGTATATCCCCTTCTTTTGTAGACTACATAGTTCCCAGGTGGAACTACTCTACTCTGTGGAAACTTATTGAAAATAGCAAGAGACTTTTCTAGGTCACTCTCAACTGCTCTTTGTCTCTTCCCATTTAGGGTTTGCATTATTCCCTCAAAAAGATTCATTAGTGAATCAATTTTATAAGACCAAGGGAAAAAATCCTTTAGAGGGTCATAGGTCTTGTCAAAATTCTGGACAAATTCCAAGGATTTCTTGTATGCCATCCACTTCTCCTTCCTAAATTATTGATCTTCTAAGTCAAAGATATTCCTGATAATACCCTCAGGATAGTAGAACTGATGTTTTAGCATAATACAATTGGTCCTCTTCCTGAACATGCCCATGATAAAATCATCATTATCAACACATCTGGCTATGGAAGTAGATAAATGATAGGGCTTAAAATGCATGTCAAACTGTGTCCACCCTCCTTTTGTTATGATAAAGTGATGGGCTCTAGTTAGGGTAGGAAATATATTCCCCTTCATCTTTCCAGTCAAGGCTTCCTCCTGTAGCCCACCTAATTTTCTTATGATTTCTGCTATCCCAATCTTGAGTGGGACTTTGTAGGGAAACACATAAGGAATGCCTCTAAAACCATAGACCCTAATCACTGTTGCAAAAAGGTACAAGATCAAATCTCCCCAGTTGCAAGCAATTTTCAACTTAGGGGCATACTCCATAGGCCTTAAAAGCGTCAATACTTCATTATGAACTCTTCCATTTTGGTTACTTAATAATGACTTAAGTCTGGTTGCAAAAACTTTGTCAAAGTTTACATAACTTGCATTCTTTCTATCCCAGGACAAGTCTGCACTCCACATCTGAACAAGAAATTCTTCATCATCTTGTAATCTCTCCAATTCCATTTCTTCTTCAAAGAAATCTACACTGTTAAATAAGAACATATGCATCATGAGGGAATACCAACCCATTGGCTTTTGTATATTTCCATCTTTGATCCCTGAAAAACTATCATGCATCTCCTGAGCAATATAGGATGCATAATCAAACACTACCGACAAGTGGGGATGGAGAATCTGAATAGCCATCAACATTATATGGACTAGCATGGATGCCTCCTTATTTATCCCTAAGACATTACATAGGGAACTGTACATTTTTCTGGATTTTCCAAAGAAGAGATCTACTTTGAAGGGTTCGTGGGTCCCTGGCCCTATTACAACTAAATTTCCTATCTTGTTAGCATATCCCTTCACTACTTCACCTTTGTAATAATCCCTCTGGTTATTGTATACTTCTTGGAAGTATTTGAGGTCAATATCATCCATACTCTGGGAAGTGTGAGTCAGCTTGAAAATTCTTCTAATTTCATCTACTGTTACAGTCAGTATTATATTTCCCCAGGTGTCTCTAACAACCCTAGAAACCTTATCATAAGTGTTTTCTATTAGAATGATCAAATCAGTGTCCATGAATACACTAGGTGCTATCAACTTTCCAACATCTAGTTCCCAAATATTACAGTCTGAGGTGGGGGCCTTTCTCTGACTGTAAGCTACTCTAAACAGAGCTAGGGCATCAAAACTTGTGGTAGCATCTCTTGCCCACCTACCTGAATCATATAACCCTTCCCCAATTCTAAAGTGGGGATGTTGTGGTACTACTTTCTTAGCTTCGGTGGCATCCCCCGAAGACAATGGTAACTGCTGTAATAAATCTTCCCTAACTTTTCATTTCTGGTAGTCAACCTCTCTGGTGATTTCAGCTCTAGGGGCCATTCTAATGGTTTTCTATCAATACTAGAACCAGATTCTGAAATAGGAGTTCTAAAACCTTCTTTGAACTGCAATTCTATCTCAATTGGAATGCTAGTGAATCAGTGAACTTACCCGTTCTGCACAGAAGTCGCTTGAAGCTGGTTTTCTTTTGTAATTCCATTTTTGTATAAAGGGTTTTGGTGAATGATTTATAGAGCAGTTGACTTAATCAATTTATGACCTCAATCAAATTAGTCTCTTGAACTCAATTCGAATGGAGTTGCCACACGTTCTGTAATTAATTCACCAGCTTTAGTTTCATGGCTTAACGACTCTCTGCAACTTGTTTTATTAACTTTGAATTTGAACTGTTTATTTTGGGCACTATTCTTTGCATCGGACGACTATCTTAATTTCCTAAAAAAAACTGCTAACTGAGGACACATGTTGCCACCACTTATTTGCTTATTTGTTAGATGTCAAGCATCTTAGACATAAGCAAATAAGCAAGCTGTCAGATGCTAACAAACTTAACTGAAGGTTAACATCCCACAAGTTGTACATAGCTGGGCCCACCAACTTCCAGATGTCATCACCACTTATCCGCTTACTTGCTAGATTCTGTGCACTTTCCCTTTAAGCGAATAAGAGGTCCATTCAATCTTTTGAAACTTGTGCACTATTTAACAGAGTGTCTTTACAATAGCTTGGCCCCACCAAAGACATGCGTCGCCACCGCTTATCCACTTATTTGTTAGATGTCGTGCACTTTGGACATAAGCAGATACACGCACCGTTAGATTTTTTCTAAATTGCATGACACATAAGGTGATGACGTAAAGGGACCTATATGGCGAGGCTTAGGAGATAATAAAGTGGTTAGATTTTACAAACTTTAGGCGAAAAGAAACCTATTCAGCGTAGACACATAACTTAGTATGACTTAAGTGACCAAAAAAGTAACGCAAGAATAGAATCGGCCAAGGCACTTAGGGTTTTTTAGTCACTTTTGACCACTTTCAAATAGGTTGAGGATTTAGGCACATTTTGCAGAGGCATAAAATCAAATTTAATACCAATTTCAAAACCCTTGACAGTACAATGGCAGGAGACCCTAAGGAAAATACAAAGCACAATTTGGACAAGAAATAGCACCAACATAGTATAAAGAAGCTAGAATCAAGATGAGACAACTTTTAGATGAAAGAAAGATTATGGCATCTCGCTGTAATGAAACACATTACCATGAAGAAGAAATACCAGAGTTCTTTGAGTCACTAGGACCTACAACTAGCAAGGCATCAGATACATCAGAAGAAAGCATCACAAGCCTAAATGAAATCAATCAACATCTAGATGGACAATTAAAATCTCTGCAAATTGATCAAGAGAAACAAATGGTAAGAATAATTGTTGTCATGAACAATGATAGAAAAGCTGAGCAAGAAATAACACTAGCTATTGATGATAGAAGGAAGATTATTGAAAAGATACAAGAGTAAGAATCATAAATACAAAGATTAATAGAACATCATCATGAGATTACAAATCAGATTATTCTTATGAGTCAAGAGGAAAACATAATGAATGTTGAACTCATTGAAATAATAGAAGCTATCAGTGAGCTAAGGGAAGAAAATGAAAAGCTGAAACAAGAAATCAGAATTCAGCAGCAGCATAATGAAATTATCAAGAGAGTTGAAGAAAGAAATAAAAGAATGGATGATTTTCTTGATAGACAACAAAGAATAAATAACAACACCTATTTAGACTATACCAAAAATGGATAATCACCCAATCAAGATGATGCAAAGAATGTCTATGCAAATCCAAGACCAAGAAAACTAACATGCAATCACTATGGAAAGAAAGGCCACACATCAAATGTATGTAGGAGAAAAATGAAAGGTATTCCTAAATCCACATCTTCATTCATAGGATTTTGTTATAAATGTAACAAGAAATGACATAAAGCATATGAATGTAATTCTGAGATGAAACAACCAAAGAAGGAAACCTACATGGAAAAATACTGTCCTACTTGGAAAATGAATGGGCATACAACTCTTGAATGCTAGAAGAAGAAAAAGCGAGGATGAAAGCCTAAAGGTCAAGAAACTTCCTATCAATTGAAAAGAGTCGGTAACCAATATGTATGAGATTACAACACATGGAAAAACTGTACAGCATGTGAAATATTTGGTCACATTGCTGTAAACTTTATGAGATAGTGGAAAAGAAAATCTAGAGGCTGGACTAACCCCAGAATGACATACTTACACTATCATAATGTTGGTCATCTCAAGAAAGACCACAAAGATTGAATGACAGAGACCAACACTTTCCCCAATGGAAATACCATTGAAGACATCCAGAAGATGAGAAAAAAATGTGGAGGAAAGATACAAACAATGATGAAGCTAGACTAAACAATGCAATTGGTGACACCCTATCCAATGGATCTGGTGACATCACCACACCCACCTAAGCAGAAAAAGTATGGAGTTGCATTACACCAAGTTGTATTTTACATCAGTTCCATAATATGTTGATGAAATGCCAAATTAGCATAAGTAAAGATGCATCATGGTATTACTTGTTGAAATCTATGAAAACTAATTCATCAGGTAATACATACCAAAATGCATTGGTATACATACAAAGCTGAATTGTCTACACTTACCGAGAATTGTCGATTAGCATGTAAAATCTGAATTTTTTAGTGTAGACTGAAATCCATCGGTAATCATATAAGCTGACAAAGTTGTTTTTGCAAAACACCAAAACCTGTCGGTGAAAGTAACAAGTTAGACAATTGCTCTGAAGCATCATGTTGTCACTAAAAAGAGAAGTTAGTGTTTAACCCAGTGAATTCATCTTCATACACCGAGGAGTGGTTGAGCATTAATGACTTGACTTAGGGAAAACATCTATAAAAAGGGTGATGGAAGGGTTTCATTTCTCACCTGTGACTTGAGCAAATGACCAGAGAAAAAAAAAAGTGAGAAGAGACAACATTGAAGAGAGACTCCAATCCGTTACAAAGCACTCTAAGAAGATCAATCACAGCTATAGAGGTTGAAGTAAGTACTAAGCATAACCGAGAACTCTATTCATCTTTTATGAAAAGCCCTAAATGTCTGAAACAATGGACACAACTTCAAGAACTGCTAAAATGAAGAGCATCAAGAAGGATAAGGTAAAACTTATCAAGAATAGTGCATGTGAGGAACCACACTATAAGATATTCCTAGAGTTTGCATCACAACTTGACAATGCTGGAGCATTCTCGCGAATACCAGCTAGGGTTTTGCTCTCAAAGACGTGCGAGCATACATTCATTGCAAGATTGCAGAAATTGGTGACCTAGAGGTTGAAAAATATTTCAAGAAGCTATGTAATGATGATGAATTTAATAAAGATGAACAAAAGCACATAGAAGTGAAAGGGATCACTAATTCCCTATTATTCCCAAAGGTATTCAAGACTGAGTGGATTCGGTTACTACTGAGCAGAATTCACAACGACAAGCTATGGCTAGATGAGCCTAAACAAATAACATGAGATGTTATTCATGCAATCAATGGTTATCCAATAACTGATAAGGTAAAAGCATTGAAGCACCCACCCAATTCTGAAATTGAAAAGAATACATGAGCTAAGTGTGATGGAAGAGGACTTAAGGTATCCACTATCATAGATGATGAACTGAAATTTGGAGCATGTGTCCTAGGCTACAAATTTTTTTAAGATAGTAGGATGAATATCATAGAATCCAAAGTAGAGGATACGACATATAATATTGTAAAGAAAGGAACTTAGTTTGATCTATCAGAAGTTCTAGTCAACCAGTTAGAAGAAAACTTGAAGACAATCAGAAATGCAAAGAAAAATTCATGTAAGTTTGGTTCACTTATCATGTGCATATTCTTTTACTTCCAAAAATATTTTCCATCAGTAGGAGATGTAAAATGGGATACAAGTAGACCTGCCACCATATAGATCAGTGAGTATATAACATCTCTGGGAGACAATTTTAAGACAGTTATGGATGAGTACTTTACTGGATTCAAGGAGAGAATGCAGAAAAGAGTAAGGATCCTAGAGAAACTATTTGAGAAATTAAAGACTGATATATGTTTCATGGTTGACGCAGATTACACATATATCAAACCTACTATACCAAGGAAAGCATGGCTACAACCACTAGCCTATGAGGTAAACATAGATCAAGCATCCAATGTAATTGATGCATTGATAAATGAGCCCTTAGATAAAACACAACCAAAGTTTGACACTTATGAAGAAGCCAAAGAAAGAATCAAAACTGGCTTATTTGTGAAGCAAATAGAAAGGAAGAAAGATAAAATGGTAAAGAACTTGAAGAAAAGGTTTTTGGTTACAGAGGAAGAAATAAAATAGATAGAAGAAACCAAGGGACAGTCACCCATAAGTGAGGCTGAGCAGGAAAGTGACTCTGATTGTACAGAGTCAGATACTCCATTACAGACAGCAGTTAAGAATCCTAGAACCACAACTTCTTCAAGGACTAGAAGTCAAGCAGCTAAGGACACAAGTCCTTCACCATTGAAGAAAGGTCAAGTAAGGACCTACAAGAGGAAACTGACAACACAGAAAAAAGGCCAACAAAGAGAAGAAGGTTGATTAGAACCAAAGAGGACATTGAGGACACATAATAGGATGAAGGTGTTCATGAGGAGAAGAGTAAGATCCCTAAAACCATTGATGAGATATGTGCACTAATGGTTAAATCAAGATCAATTACTGAGTCCAAAGTCAGAAGATGGTTAAATTTGGATCCCTTGGACTAGAACAAGATTGAAGAGGCAATCATCAAAATGATGAGTACATTTAAATATGTACCATTACAATTTTATGACAAAATGCCCATTGCACTATATGAAAAAATATTTGTGAGATGGACCTATGCATTGAAGAATGAGAAAGAGATAAGGGAAAGAGTCCTCATTTATCTTATGCCTCCCGAATCCAAAATGGAAGAAATCAAGGAGATGATGGAGAAACATGCATAGGATTTCTCACCCAATATGAGAGCTTACAAGATACTGAATGGAAAGCTAATAGACCTAGAGAAGGACAACAACAAAATTTGGAGTAAGATACTCAATAGACCTAATAAGGGAGCAAGCCCCAAGAGAAAAATTCTCCTAAATGAACCACACAAGGATGATCATGCTACTAAGAGAACATAAACAATTATAATCATAGATGTTGAATTGGACAAAGAGGAAATGGACACCACTGGAAACAAGGATATGGATTTTGTAGATGAGACATGGCTGGACACCACTATGGACAACATTGTGGACAATACAATCATTGAGATTACCAATGATCCAACAAAAGAAATATAGAAAGATGAAGATGTCACTGTTACCAAGGACAAGACTGATGAATAGGGCACTACAACTGATACTTCATAGGTGAACATACCAGGAAACATGCCAATATTGATGCAATCCATCAATATGCTCCAAGAAAAAGACAAATCACCTGAGAAAGATTCAAGCATTCCTAAGGATGTAGGGGATGAAGGAAAGAAAGACAACACCGATGACCAAAATTGAAGATAGTAAAAATGTAACCGATACTGACAAGGTTACAAAAGGAGATTCAAAGAAAATAGATGGAGACAATACTGAGAAGGATGCATAAACAAAGGAAGATTAAGTACATACAGATATCAATGAAGGAGCTAAAACAAAAGAAGACACTCCTGAGAAAACCAAAAAGGTTACTGCAGATAACGTCAAGGTTGATGTGGAGACGTCCACTCAAAACCAAAAAGATGACACTGAGGCACAACAATAAAAAGAGGCAACACCCCCAATCAATTCATCCAGCACAAAAGACAAAGCTGAGAAGCTGACTATGGTTCTACATTCAAGTGCAACTCAGAAGAAGAAGAAGAAAACCAAGAAGAGTAAGTTGGAAGTCACTCTAGATGAGATAAATGAGATACCCAAATGTGACCCTACTACACTAGACTATGAAGCACTAAAAGAGTACATTGAAATATGCCAAAGGAAGGCACTACAGGAGAAGCTAAGAAAGGAGCACAAAGAATCCATGGTACTAGAGACAACTAGGGACATCTTGAATCAGATTGTACCCAATGTTGATGTTGATCACAATAAACCTATCCTTGATCAACTAGCCACTCTCACAGAGGCCATCAAAATGTAGAAAATTGACGCAGAAAAGGCAATTGAGGAGAGAGCAGAGTAGAAATATCAACACAAACTTATTGAAAAGATCAA
This sequence comes from Thuja plicata, assembly GCA_018584345.1. Classification (NCBI taxonomy): domain Eukaryota; kingdom Viridiplantae; phylum Streptophyta; class Pinopsida; order Cupressales; family Cupressaceae; genus Thuja; species Thuja plicata. The sequence goes on from MU227274.1 coordinate 268,288, forward strand.
CCAAGAAGCAGAAAACAAGGTAAAGCTTTCAGAATTAGTAAGTGAATTAGATCCAATAATTGCTAAAGCTATTTACTTGATACAATAGTTAAGCACACTTGATAAATTCACTAAGGATCATAGTGATAAAATAGAAAAGTCATATTCTGATTTAGCTACAATTGCTAAAGGCTTAACCACTGATGACAATGCAATAAAGTTGCATTATGAGAAAATTGTTGAGATAAAAAGGTTAAGACAAAAACTGTGGAAAGAAGAAACACAATTCAGGGAAGAGGTTACCAACCTCTAGGATCAACTTCTACCAAGTCTTACACTGCTTCAATAGCATATCAGTTCAACAAGGCAACTGATAGCCACCCTTGAGATGTCTGTAGCAGACAACATCTATGATATGCATGAATGAATCACACTCGAGCACATGGCTCTAGACAACCTGAAGGACTAATGGGAGAAGATGACGGAGGAAATTAAGTCCTCACACTCATTTTTTTGATAAGCTATAGGTAGACACCTTTTCCCTTAATATCAAAAAAGGGGGAAATAATCATATGTACAGATGTGAAACTATATGATACAAAAAGAACAAAAAAAGGGAAAATAATGATATGATATGACATGTACAGCTCAAGGCAAAAATAAATAGAGTATCATGTACATACACTTATAATATACCGACATATGCATAGGGGGACTCATGAAATGACTAAGGAATATATATGGTTTACATACTAAACATTTTGTTAGTATTTTGCATATATTAGTTTTTGATACTAATTTTAAAGGGGGAGATTGATGACATTATTTTGCCATTAGTATGCAAATAAAATCTTCGATAATTATATAGCGAAAGATAGGACAAGAGAAAACTGACAGAATAATTCAAAGGGTAAACTGAATACACAATGCAAAGCAAAACTAAAAGTTGTAAGAGGAACCTTATAGGAACAACCCAAAAGAGGAACTCGATGAGACAAATCTCAAGTAAAACAAAAAGAGAAAAAATAGAGGAAACTAATAAATCAAGGGAACCTGATGGATAGTTAAAATCAAAGGAACATTGAAATATAGGCAAACTGATTTCTATGCAGACCGAGCATCAGACACCGAAAGTCAGTTACATCCTGCAAAAAGTGGATCTCACTTCTACATCAGATAGAACATTCATATTATATTTATAGAGTCTTGATTTGTTTTAAAACCATTACTTAAGGGACAAGAAACATTATTGTAAGTGTTTTAATTAGTCTAATTGATTTAAAACATATAGACTAAAAGATCAAGGTCAAGTTGTATACCTATGATCATAGAGTTAATATTGTTTTACGTGAAACTTAATTAGGTCAATCTATCTTATAAATAAATGTTGTAATCATTCACTATTTTGGATGAGAGGATGAATTTAGCCTACGAGAAAATCTATGGATCAGACTGAGAGTTTCAAGAACCAAAACAAGAAAAGGTGAATTTGGTTATCAAGAACCAAGAACAGAGAATACCGAGCAACAAAAAAATTATTCAATCACATTAGGTGATACACTTATACATGTAATCTTGAATAGATCTGTAATCAGCAATAGGAGATTGCATACACTCAGGTCAAAGAGTAATTTTCTTACATTCTAACAAGTGAAGAAAAGTGTAAAAATCCTTTCAAGGAAGGTGGATTTAACAATCCTATTGTAAATCTCTTAACTGAGTGCACACTAAATAGTTTTGCTAAAGATCTTACCAGAGTAGACTTTAAAAGGTCTCCATAGATACTTCTAACAGGGTAGATCATCAGAAGTGATCAAATTGTAAGCCTTAACTGACCCCTTCTAATCTGTAGATAGTGAAGAATTTGTGGGTGCCATCCCCACTGTAGTTTTTACTTCCTAACAGGAGTTTTCTGTGTTATCATATCTTGTGTTATGTGTCAATTACTTTCATGAATGTTTTTATGAATATTCACATGTTTGTTAAGTTAAAGAATTGATATGTCTTACACAAAATTAGTATAGTACAGATGGTTGGATAATCAATTGAATGTATAAAGGTTAAAGGATAAAAGATACAAAAGTTTTAGAGGTATTGATTCACCTATCCCCTCTCAGTACATACTTCCCATTAATTCCAACATTTATCACCTATTGTGATTGATCAATACCTCTGTTCTTCTCAGTAGCCTTGAATCTAGTTCTTGATAACCTGTTTCATCTTTTTTTGTTCTTCTGCATAAAACTCTTAGTCTAATCTTTAGATATGCTTCTCGGTTACAATCATCATCACACAGATGTTCTGATTGATTACATATCTATTTATACAATTATTTTGACCTAAATTAGTTTCATGTATTACAATGATAAATCTATGATCAAAGGTTTACAACTTGACCTTGATCTCCTAGTTTGCATGTTTTTAGTCAATTAGACTGATTAAACAATTATAATTACATTTCTTATCCCTCAAGAAATGGATTTAAAGCTAATAAAAAAGATAAATATAAAACACAAGTGTTTTATCTAACCTGGAAGTTAGATCCACATTTCTCAGAATTCCAACTGTCTCTCAGTAGACTGGTGCTCAGGTTGTTTGTAATACCTACCCCTTTGTCTGTCTGTCTATGTTAGTTTTTGATATCTTTTATACCATAGTATGTGTGTGTTGGCTTTTCAAGTGATTTTAAGGATAATCATGCTTTACTTTTTATTATGCTATTGATCCATGATTAGTTGTATTATATAACCTATTTGTATATGATATATGATTATTTCATAGTGGTTATGACTATGTTAGGATGCCATTTTGATTATGGTTTTCTGACAATACTGACCCGATATTTATATGCACATGGATCATTTGTATGTTTTGCATTTCTGTCTATTGTGTTTGGTATGGTATGGGACAGAGTTGTAGTTACTTACTTCGGTGAGATCCACATGATAAACTAGTCTTAACCATTATTTTCTATATTGCATGGATATATGCTCGTCTTTGTAATGACAGGTTTGCAGGTACCGGGCTACGTCTTCCCTGAATTGGCAGGAGTGAGCCTGCCCTATTGTAGTATCTCAATGGTAAGAGAGGGGAGATAATATTCAGGTCCAAATCTATACCCTAAACCTTTACTTTGTCATAGAACTGGGCAAGAATCTGATTGACTGCCCTAGTGTTTGAATCCGTCCAGTGACGTGGATTCGTGAGCTTGTTTGTGTGTGATTGGGTGTATGTTTGAGTTGTTTATCTATTTGGATGGGTTTCAAGTGATTTAAAGATGCTTTTAACTTAAATTATTTAATCAATATTTATGGAAAATATTAATGTTAATTATTGCACCTGTAATAAGGTTAAAATATTGATATATGAAATATATGGCTATTTAATAATTAAATATCAATTAAATGCCTATATTTAATTAATTGATTTGATTATTAAGTCTTGATTTAAATAATTGAGATTTAATGAATATTAAATTCAATTAATTATAATTAGTTGTGCAAAATTGATTTATTAAATATTGTTTCAAGTTGCATGATTAAATTTATTTAATTGAAATATTCTCACATGCATTTTCAATTTAACACTTTGCTTTCATAATTAAAATTGAGTTATCCATGCTTTAAGTGAAATTTGAGAATAGAGATTTCTTTTAATCATTAATTAGACAATTTATATTCCCTTTAGGGTTTTCACTTTTTAAAAACCTAATTGCTTGGTTTTCTATATCTTTGGATTGAAAGTCATTTTGGAGATTATTCAATCAGAGGAGAAAGGAAAATTAGGTGATGAAGGATTTGTGAAAGCTTGAGAGCATTTGGGGGCATGTTTAGAATTCTTCTTTGCTTAGAATGGTAGATTTTGTTCCTCATCAGTTATTGAGGTAGGATCTTGTCCATGTCAATTCTAGCTTTCGGATCCCCGTCTTCCATGCATCCGAAAAGCTAGGATCC
>MU227274.1:294173-325539 GCA_018584345.1 Thuja plicata
TTGATGAAATTGAAGCACTTATGGCTAGAAGAATGTAGAGAGGCAAAGGTAAATTACCACTTGTTTGTTTTAATTGCAAAGAGATTGGACACTTTGCTGCAAGATGTACTAATAGAAGAAAAGATGACAGAAGTAATGATCGATCATTTGAAAATAATTCTGACAAAGGTGATTATAGAAGCTACTGATAATTAGAAAGAAGAGATAGCCGAGACTATAAGGAAAAAGAAAAGAAGGCCAGCTACCTAGAAAAATTTAAAGATGATGATACTGACACCGAATCTGAAAAAGATATCAAGATGGTGTTTGTGGCTATAAAGGATGATTCAGATGATAATGAAGAAAGGTATGTAGAAACATCTCTCATATCTAAGGTTAGAAAAAATGATGTTTGGATCATAGATAGTGGCTTCACTCACCATATGACCAGTGATAAGCAAAAGTTTGAGACTTTTGAATACTATAAAGGTGGTTCAGTAAGAATGGGTAATGATACAACTTGTCCAGTTGAAGGTAGAGGAACCATAATGTTGAATAACTAGATAAAATATGAAAATTATTATTGGGTAAATGGGTTGAATTATAATCTATTGAGTGTTTCTTAATTGAATAATTCAGGTCACATAGTAGCATTTGAAAATAAGAAGGCAAAGATCTTTAATAAATATGGAAATCTGATTGGTACAGGTGAGCAGACAAAAGGTAACTTATTCTATCTGTATGATACTAACTCCACTCATTTGATTGCTACAAATGAAGACATATGGCTGTGGCACAAAATATTGTGTCATGTGAATTTTGACAACATGATAAAGATTAGTAAAAAGAGAAATGTCAAAGGCTTACCGATGATGATCAAGCCCAACAACATAATGTGTAAGAATTGTCAAAAAGGTAAAATGACAAAGTCTCATTTTAAAAGCAAAACCCATACATCTGATGCAATTCTAGAATTAGTCCATACTGATTTATGTAGACCTATGAGGACAAAGAGTTATTATGGAGATAGATATTTTATTCTCTTTGTTGATGATTACTCTAGAATGATGACAGTCATGTTTCTAAAAGATAAATCAGAGGCATTTACGATGTTTAAATGGCACAAAGAAATGGTTGAGAAGAAAAGTGGTAAGGATTTAAAATTGTTAAGGTCGGATAAAGGAGGGGAATTTATATCAGATGAATTCACTAACTTTTGTAATGAGCATGGAATCAAAAGACATGTCTCTGCACCAAAAACACCACAACAAAATGGAATTGTTGAAAGAAGAAATAGATCCATAGTTGATTGTGCAAGGAAACTGATGATAGAGAAAGGAATCACTCAAATATTCTGGAGGGAAGCTGTCAGTACTTCTATTTACACACTAAACATAGTACAATTGAAAAAAGACACCTTATGAGCTATGGTATGGATACACACCCAATGTAAGTTATTTCAAAATGTTTGGCAATCAATGTTATATCTTAAAAGATGATAGAAATGGAAAACTTGACTCCAAGAGTGATGAAGGAATTTTTCTAGGGTATTCTACCAAGAGAAAGGCTTATAAATATCTAAACAAAGCCTCTAACAAAATTGTTGAAAGTGCAAATGCAAAGATAGATGAATTTACAGAGAAGAATGAAAAGGAAAGCACTAAAGAACCAGATGACTACAATAAGTTTACTTACAATGAGGAACCTGAAACTCTACCCTACCAACAATGTAGAGCTCCCAAGCAATAGATCATTGCACCCGAGCATCAGGCTGCAAATAATGACGATGAAAATATTGCTCAAGATGATGCACAACTTGATGGAGAAAAAATGAAGAACAAAATGATGATCAAGCTAGTAGACAAAGAGTTGTACCTATACTTGCAAGACATGTTAGAAGGAACCATCCACATGACCATATCATAGGAGATAAATAGGCTGGTATGAGAACTAGAAGTAAGTCTCTAAATACAAGATGTCTTATTTGTGATTATGAGCCCAAATCTATCAATGTTGCACTAGATAATGATGAATGGCTAAGTGCTATGAATGAAGAGATTGAACAGATAGAGAAAAACAAGACATGGACACTTGTATCAAGACTATATGACAAGAATTTTATCAGTACAAAATGGATATTCAAGAATAATCTTAATGAGAATGGAGAAGTCACAAGAAATAAAGCAAGACTAGTATGCAAGGGGTATGCACAAGAAGAAGGAATTGACTATGGAGAAACATTTGCACCCATTTCTCAGCTAGAAGGAGTGAGCATATTAATTTCTTATGCTACATATAAAGGATTCAAGATATATCAAATGGATGTCAAGTCTACATTCCTGAATGAAATACTTGAAGAACTAGAGGTATACATTGAACAATCAGAAGGGTTTGTTGATCCAGACAAAATGGACATGGTATGTAGACTTCAAAAAGCCCTGTATGGATTGAAATAAGCACCTCGAGCATGGTATGAAAGACTTCATTCCTATCTTATAAGTATTGGATTTGTAAGGACTAGTGAAAACAGTAATCTTTACTTGAAGGAAGATACTGATGCTAACATTTTGATTGCTGAGATATTTGTTGATGACAATTAATATAAATTTAGAATAACTTAGAGGGGGGTGAATCAGTTATCCTCAGGTATAGATGTGCCCATATAAAAATTTAAATCAACTTCAACAACTCAGATCTGCTCGACAACAATAAATACTAAAAGTGTGCAGTTTACTATACTAATGAAATAAGCTTTCAGAAACTTAACAGTAAAACAAAACAATAACATTCACACATTTTGACACCATGATTTAACCTGGAAACCTAATATGGGAAAAACCATTAGTAATATGCTACCAAAATTTCACTATTATGAAGTGATGCCCTATGAGGAGCCAACCCTGTTAAAGGTTACAAAACACACTATCAAATGTGACCTGGTTAAAGGATTTAATCACCATGTTAGGAGTGGCCATTTTAGAGGACTTAGAACATTCCAATCTAAATGTCACCTTGTTCAAAGGATTTATACAATGACTATTAGGTCAACCTGGTTAAAGGATTTGAACTAATATAATTGTTAGAAAGTAATCAGCAGGTGTGATCTGATACATACAACTTTCTTTGCAAATCTAGATCTAGTTTCAGCTCTAATGTTAATTCACTGAGTGGCCTCCATTTTCATCTCAAAATTTAGATCTGCTTGGAAATCCATCAATCAATCTCTCTCTGCTTCTCTGCTCAGCCTTCTCTGCTAGGTCTCGCCAATCAGTCAATTAACCATGCAACACTTTGCATTCAAATTCTCCTTACACTTGGATACTATAACAATAACTATAGTAGGTTATATTATACCTCTTCATCTAGGTTAGATAAATATTTTTCCTCTTAATCAAGATCGTAGATCTTTGGTTAGGTCAGATCCAATGGATCTTTCCATCTTTACATTTAATTTACTTCTCCAATACAGTCATTAATTAACCATTGAATCCATGCGCTAATAATGGTTTCCCATGCATTAAATGAATATGGACTAATCTTAATTAATAATGCATATCCCAATAAAATCAATTATGTCAGCCATAGATCTCAAATCTCATCACTAATCAAAATATTGTTCCTTAGCATTTCATTGTCTCTCTTGGCATTTCACTGGCACTCGACATCATATTTTCTTTGCTCAACATCAAATTTCACTTTTCTTGAAATCAGATTTTCTTTGCTTGGCATTGACCTTCCAGTCAACTGCCAGTGCTAGATAAAAAATGTATCACTTTTCCAAAGTGCCAAATGATCAAGTACCCTAGTGTATACTCATAACTCAACCATTTCCTTGGTCTTCTTTTTATCCCATTCTGTTCAAATCTTCATCAATCAATGGATAAGGTACTCAACCATATAATGATAGTCATACTAGTTAAGGTTTGACATCAATGACAAAATAACAATTATCTACATTGTAGCAATCTTTCCAACAATCCCCCTCTTTGGCATTGATGGAAACACTAAACTATAAAAAAATAATTTCCAACCAATGTTACCATACAATCCAAAAAGTGCCTGTGTTCCTGATATGAACAAATCTTCATTAATGTCTTTAGCTTCATTCTGACTCCCTCTATGTCTATAATCACATTGATATTTTTTGTTACTATTCAACTCCTTCTTTCAGTAATATCTCCCTTTTATCTATTGTTACCTATTGTTTTAGCAATAATCTCCCTCTTTGACAAAAATGCCAAAGATGTTGACATCTTCATCATGTAGATTCTTCTATTCTAATCTTTGTATCATGTTGTTCCTGTCATCTTTGTGTATGACTGATTTACTTTTCTGATATGGTTTTCCACTTCACAGTTTTTAGGCAGCATCCTAAAAATGTGACCTACTGTGCTTCAATGTGTCAAGTGTTTTGATTAAAACATTTGATGCAATAGTACCATTCCCAACTAGTTAGCCTCAGCTAGGGGGATTAACCCCAATTTACCTCTTAGATACTCATGATCATCCTTGGGTAATGCTTTTGTAAATATGTATGCCAACTATTCCTTAGTGTTCACATATTCCAGTCTCACTTCGTTCTTCTGAACTAGCTCCCTCAAATAATGATACTTGATAGCTATATGTTTTGTCTTAGAGTTAATTATAGGATTTTTAGAAATATTTATGGCACTCGTGTTATCACAATATATGACAACTAGTTCTATGATCTCCTCTTTCATACCTTTCAATAGTATCTTCAACCACACAATGTTTGAATAGTTAACTGCTGCTACCACATACTCGGCTTTAGATGTAGATTGTGAGGTGCAATTTTGTTTCTTTCTTGTCCAGGAAACTAATCTTTTCCCCAAAAGAAATGCTCCTCCTGTGGTACTTTTTCTATCATCAACATTACTAGCCCAGTCAGAATCAGTATAGACTCTGAGTTCAAACTTGTCATTCTTTTTGTAATATAAGCCATAGTCTTCTGTAGCTTTCAAATATCTCAGAATTCTTTTCACTACCATTATATGTCTCTTTAGGATTAGCAGAAAATCTAGCAACAATTCCAACTGCTAATGCAATATTAGGTCTATTGTGTACAACATATTGCAGCTTACCAATCATTTATCTATACAGTGTTTGATTTACCTCTTTTGTATCATCATTCTTTGTCAACTTCTATCCAGTAGCCATGGGTGTACTCACTGGTTTTGAGTCTTCCATACCAAAAATTTTCAGTATATCTTTGATATATTTTGACTGTGTACTATAGATACCATTCTTCATTTGATGTATTTATAGTCCAACAAAGAATTTTATCTCACCAAACATAGACATTTCAAATTCAGTTTGCATCTCTTTTGAAAATGCTTTCCATATCATATCTTGTCCACTGAATATGATGTCATCCACAAAAATTTCAGCCAATAAAATTCCTTTACCTTGCTCTATCTTCAAATATAGATTGCTATTGTCATTAGTTCTTGCAAATCCAATCTTCATCAGATAATTGTGTAATCTTTCATACCATGCTCTTGGTGCTTGCTTCAATCCATATAACACCTTGTGCAGTATGCAAACCATGTTCCTCTTACTAGGGTCAACAAATCCATCAGCTTGTTCAATATATACTTCTTCTTCTAGTATCCCATTTAGAAATTCAGACTTCACATCCATTTGATAGACTTTAAATCCTTTGTAGGCTACATATGCAAGTATAGTTCTCACACCCTCCAATCTTGCAACTGGAGCGATGTCTCTCCATAGTCAATTCCTTCCTCTTGTGCATAACCTTTGCATACCAATATTGCTTTATTCCTTGTTACCTCTCCATGTTCATTTAGCTTATTTTTGAATACCCACTGTGTACCAATTACATTTTTGTTGTCAGGTCTAGGTACTAGTGTCCATGTCTTGTTCTTTTCAATCTGGTCTATCTCTTCATTCATGGCTTGAATCCAGTCTTCATTCTCCAAAGAATCTTTTACTGTCTTAGGCTCAAAATCACATAACAAACATGTGTCTTCTCTTAATTTTCCTCTTGTCATAACTACAAAATCCTTTGCTCCTATGATTTGATTAGGTTTATGGTGCCTTCTTAGATATTTTTCCAAAATAGGCTCTTTCTCAGCTTCATTTTGATCGTTCAAGTTCAATTCAAGGTGAAACCATGACTTGACATCTCCATTAGATAGCTTGGCAGTCACTTCCATTTGCTCAACAATGTTGTTCTGTGTCTCGGTAGGTGTAGATTGTTGCTCGACAACTTCATTTTCAGTTTCGTTAGAATCCTCTTCTTTAGGATATGTGAATGATCTATAACTTTTAGGCTCAGTCATGCTTTCAGCTTCATTTCTTTCTGCATATTCATCAATTCTAAAATGTGCACTTTCCCCAATTTTGTTAGTGTTAGAATAAAAAACATTTGTATGCCTTACTCTTAGTAGAATATCCAAGAAATATGCCTTCTTCTCCTTTAGCATCAAGTTTACAATTTCTGTTATCCTTCAGTATAAAACATTTTCTCCCAAAGACTTTAAAGTAACTTACAATAGGTGCATATCCATACCATAGCTCATAAGGTATAGAATTTGTACCTTTCTTGACTTGTACTCTATTCAGGGTATAAACAACTATACTTACAGCTTCTCTCCAATATTTCTGTGCAACATTTTTCTCCATCATTAATGTTCTAGCACAGTCCATGATAGATCAATTTCTTCTTTTAGCTATACCATTATGTGGTGGCATACTAAGTGCTGACATCTATCTTTTTATCCCCCGATCATTGCAGAACCTATTAAACTCATTAGAAATAAACTCTCCTCCTCTGTCAGATCTCAAACATTTTAGACTCTTATCTGTTTCAATTTCAAGTTTTTCCAAGTACCACTTAAATAACTGAAATGCATCAGATTTTTCTTTGAGAAACATAACAGTCATCATCCTAGAGTAGTCATCTATAAATAGAATAAAATATTTGTGTCCATAGTAACTTTTCTCACCAATAGGTCCACAAAGGTTAGTATGAATCAATTCCAAAATATTCTCAGAAGTATGAGTTTTTCTTTTAAAACTAGATTTAGTCATTTTGCCCAACTGACATTGCTTACACATTGCATTCTCAGATTTCTTTAACTTAGGCAGCCCTCTAACCTTTTTCAATTTACTTATGCTTACCAAGTTATCAAAGTTAACATGACATAGCCTCTTATTCCATAGCCAAACATCATTATACTATGCAAACAAGCATGTCTCTTCAGTTAAATCCAGATAGAACAAGTTACCTTTTGTTTGCTCACCACCTCCAACTAATTCTCCATTGGCATCATAGATCTTTGCTTTCATGTGATGGAATTCAACTCTGTAACCAGAAGTGTTCAGCTGTGAAACACTCAATAAGTTATACTTAAGATCATCAACCCAGTATACATCATCACATCTAATCTTATTAGTCAATTGAATTGATCCTTTCCCTTTGACTGTACAAGGTGTATCATTACCAAACTTAACATATCCACCCTTGCATTGATCTAAGGTTTCAAATTTGTCCTTATCACTAGTTATGTGATGTGAACAACCATTGTCAATAATCCAATGATCACCTTTACTCATATAAGAAATTAGTGCAGTTTTCTCATCATCATCAGAATCATCTTTCATTGCAACATAAACTATTTCTATATCATTTTCATCAAATTTATCAGATTCACTCTCAGAAGCTTCTTCAGCTATATAGCAAGATTTCTTACCTTTGTCTTTGTAGTCCTTGTACTTTATGTAGTCTTGGTCATCCTTTCTGTCCTTATATTTTTTTTCCCTTCTTTCATCCTTCTCATTCTTGTCAGGACATCTAGTAGCAATATGACCAACTTTGTTACAAGAAAAACAAATAATAGGAAGTTTACCTTTGAATTTTCCTTTTCCTCTTGCTAGTATTATTGCCATAAGTGCCTCAAGTTCTTCTAGATCATCATCTAAGGTGTCACTCTCACTATCCACACATTTCTTTCCTTTCTTTGATTTGCTGATGACCATCTATGACTTGAATGCAGATTCAACAGCTTGTGGAGTATAGTTGTCAAAATTTGACATCTCAAATGCAGTAAGTATGCCTTCCAGAATTTCCAGAGTTAAATTTTTATTAGGAGTACATCTCAGTTCTTGAATTGCATATACTCTAATAGCATAAATAGGAAGAAGTGTTCTTAGTACCTTGGTCATAATAGTATCTTCATCAATGACTCCCTTAGCTCCTCTAATAGCATTTACAACTTCATTTATCCTATCATAGTATTGCACTATATTATTCTCCTTCTTGCATTTTTAAATCATCAAAATTACCTCTCAAGCTTTCATATTTGGCTCTCAGTACATTCGTATCACCTCCATAGATGGTTGTAAGGGCATCCCACATCTTCTTTGTGCTTGTACAATCTTTGATGTCCTCGAATTCATGATAGTTCAGAGATGATGCAAGTTCCAGCATTGCTTGATTATGTTCATGTTGCTCTCTTAGTTGTTTAGCATTCAGAACTCCAGTAGGGGCTACATATTCTATTTCAATATGTCATTTAGCGGAATCACCAATACTGGCCAAGTGAAGTTTCATCAAACTTTTCGATGTAGGAAAGTTTTCCTTGTTGATCTTCGGTCCATCCCTTTTATACATCTTGATCTTTATCTCCAAGTACCTTCAAACTTTTTCAAGAGAACACAACTCTGATACCAATTGTTAATATGAATTCAGAATAACTGAGAGGGGGGGGGGCAATTAGTTATCCTTAGGTCTAGATGTTCCCATATAAAAATTTAAATCAACTTCAACAACTCACATCTGCTCGGCAACAATAAATAATAAAAGTGTGTAGTTTACTGTACTTGTGAAATAAGCTTTCAGAAACTTAACTGTAAAACACAATAATAACATTCACACATTTTGCACCATGATTTAACGTGGAAACCCAATATAGGAAAAACCACCAGTAACATGCTACCAAAATTTCACTTTTTTGAAGTGATGCCCTGTGAGGAGCCAACCTTGTTAAAGGTTACAAAACACACTGTCAAATGTGACCTAGTTAAAGGATTTAATCACCCTATTAGGAGTGGCCTTGTTAGAGGACTTAGAACATTCCAATCTGAATGTCACCTTATTCAAAGGATTTATACAATGACTATTAGGTCAACCTGGTTAAAGGATTTGAACTGATACAATGGTTAGAAAGTAATCAGCAGGTGTGATATGATACATACAACTTACTTTGCAAATCCAGATCCAATTTTAGCTCTAATGTTAATTCACTGAGTGGCCTCCATTTTCATCTCAAACTTCAGATCTGCTTGGAAATACATCAAGCAATCTCTCTCTGCTTCTCTACTTAGCCTTCTCTACTAGGTCTTGCCAATCAGTCAATTAACCATGCAACACTTTGCATTCAACTTCTCCTTATACTTGGATAATATAAAAATAACCACAATAGGTTATATTATACCTCTTCATCTAGGTGACATAAATATTTTTCCGCTTAATCAAGATTGTAGATCTTAGGTTAGGTCAGATCCAACAGATCTTTCCATCTTTACATTTAATTTACTTCTCCAATATAGTCATTAATTAACCATTGAATCCATACACTAATAACGGTTTGCCATGCATTAAATGAATATGGACCTATCTTAATTAATAATGCATATCCCAATAAAATCAATTATGTCAGCCATAGATCTCAAATCTCATCAGTAATCAAAATACTATTCCTTGACATTTCACTATCTCGCTCAGCATTTCACTAGCACTTGGCATCATCTTTGCTTTGCTCGACATCACCTTTTTCTTTGCTCGGTAGTCACTTTGTTTTTCTCAGCATTGACCTTCCAGTGAACTACCAGTGCTAGATAAACAACGTATCACTTTGCCAAAGTACCAAATGATCAAGTACCCTGGTGTATACTCATAACTCAACCATTTCCTTGGTCTTCTTTTTATCCCATTCTTTTCAAATCTTCACCAATCAATGGATAAGGTACTCAAACATACAGCGATAGTCTCACTAGTTAAGGTTTGACATCAATGACAAAATAACAATTGTCTACATTGTATCAATCTTTCCAATAGATGACATCATATTTGGAGGCAATGATATGCTATGAAAATCATTTGGAAATGAGATGAGGAAAGAATTTGAGATGTCTATGTTTGGAGAGATCAAGTTCTTTCTTGGTCTACAGATCATGCAACAAGATGAAGGTATTTTCTTTACACAATCCAAGTACATCAAAGAAGTACTGAAAATATTCAAGATGGAAGAGTCCAAACCAGTTGGAACACCGATGGCAACTAGAAACAAGATGAAAAAGGAGGAAAAGACATTAGAGGTAAATCATACTTTGTACAAATCAATGATTGGAAAACTCATGTATGTTGTACATACCAGACCACATATTGCACATGCAGTAGGAATAGTTTCAAGATAAATACTAATCCCAGGGAATCACATATAACTACTATGAAAATAATTCTAAGATATCTGAAGAATACCAAGGAATATGGCTTATGGTATAGAAGAGAGGGAAAATTTGAACTTAAGGTCTTTACCGACACTGATTGGGCTTGAAATCTTGATGACTGAAAGAGTACAACTGGAGGAGAATTCTTCATGGGTGACAGACTTGTCACAGGGATCAGCAAGAAACAAGGATACATCTCACAATCTACTGCAAAGACAGAGGATGTTGTTGCTGCTGCAAACTGCCCAAATATTGCATGGATCAAATAGTTAATAGAATATATGCATATGCAAATTTTAGAACCAGTAGTTATCTATTGTGATAATACCAGTGCAATAAACATTTCCAAAAATTCAATCATGCATACTAAAACAAAGCATATTTCCATCAAGTATCATTATTTGAGAGAACAAGTTTAGGCAAAGGAGGTGATACTTGAGTATGTGCAATCAAAGGAAAAATTGGCCAATATCTTCACCAAGCCACTGCCCAAGGATGCCTTTGAGTACTTGAGAAAGAGACTAGGGGTCAGACCCTTGTCTACTGGTCAGTAAGCTGACTAGAAGGCTGTATCGACCTACATATTATTATAATATCATTCATGTTGATGAAAGCAGAGAAATGGACTTCAAAGATAAATCTATACACAAAAAGGTATTTATCTACTCTGAGCAACAGAGGTATTACCGATGAATTGGGAAATTTAAGGAATATATTATGGATAGAAAGGATCCACTTGACATAACTGTCAAAAGATTGTTTGAAAAGATAAGATATTTGGCATTAATGTCAAAGGAAGAGAAATATCTCATTATCATACTGATGAAGACATAAAGAGTTTATCCATTATTCATCATAGGAAGAGATCATATCCATCAAAGAGAAGTAACCAGAAAGGGAGAGAAAATAGAAAGGGAGAGAAAACATCAACAGAAAGGAGAACAGTCAAAGGGAGAGAGTTTGACACAGAAGGAGAACACATCACATTAGAGAAATAAATATTCTACATCCATCTAGTGAAGGGATTGAAGACAGAAAGAAATCTAAAAGAATCAAATCAAATCTATTTGAGCTTACCAATAGCCATACATTTGTAATAAGTTACATTAGAAAAGCTTGATGAAACTATATATTTCATATTGTATTAGCAATAGTATAGTATGATAATGTAGTATGTCACCATCAATGCCAAAGGGAGAGATTGATGACATGTAACTGATTAAATTTTTGAAAATATTAAGTTGATGATCATGCAAGGCATTAAATCATTTAATGTATTATATTGTCATTGATGTCAACTTGATATAATCTATATGGTCATTGTAATACTGCCAAAGACTTCAAAGAACTGATGAATCAAAGGCTATGCTATTAGTAATTCATATAAGTAAAGTATTCACTAAGTGACTAATTACACCAATGGAGTGCACTCGATGGTCAGAGTAAAAGAACAAAGTCACAGTGTTTCCTAACGAGGAAATACATAGCATTACCGACAAGCAAAGTTACAGTGTTGCCTGACGAGCAAAGTTATAGTGTTGCCTGACAAGCAAAACACAGAGTAACCCGACGGACAAAATTTTAGTGTTGCCTAACGGAGAAGACAAGGATGGAGATCCTGATGACAACTAAATTCATACCAATGGAACAGTCAGTTATCACCGATGACTAACTAAAGTGTTGACCGATAGAACAGAGAGTTCAAAAAATGACAAAAATGCTTAGCTGTCAAGAAGCTAAATATAGGGTTAATAGATATTTATCATTGTTTTAATTATCCAAATAAAGACGGAGATAAGTAATGGATTTAAAGGTGCTTTGTCTAGTTGTCAAGAAGATCTCTACGAGATCAGATTGGAGATTTTCTTTAAATCTATTGGCAAATATTGTTAAACATGCCAAGATCAAGAAAGCCTAAAAAAGAGGAAATCATGTCTATAAGAGACAAAATAAATTCATTATGAATTGTGTGTGTGGGGTGAACAAGAGAAGAGGAAAGATGCTTAAAGAAAATTTGAAGGAGAAGAAAGTCATCATTTCTGTCCTGATCAACAAGCTAAAGGAAGAGCTAGATTCTGCAGACACCGACGAACAGTTAGACAAGCATCACAAAGCAGAACAAGTGTGGAGCAAAGGTATATAATTGATTATATTGATCAGTGAAGTAATGGACCTATAATAGATCTAAAAATATTCAATTGAGTTGTATGTATGAATAGATCATTAGTGTTTCAGTTTAACCATTGAAGCATATAAGCCTCTTAACCGAGCAGGACTTAAAATTCCTTTTCAATTGATATACATCCCAAGGAGTATCAAAAAGTTTGATCACAAAAGTAGCATTGGATATGCATGATACCTATTGACAGGCCAAGAGAGTTTGATCAAGGATGGTAGCATTAGATGCCATATACTAGTTGAAAAACTATTCCTAAATCCTCTAACAAGGTCACACCTAACAGTGTGTTTGTAACCTTTAACAGGGCTCACTTCAGAAGAGTGAAAATTTGGGGTACCGGTCCAAGTGGTTTTCCCTTAACAGGGTTTCCACATTAAAAATACATGTGTTATGTGTGTATGATTCATTTATTTTTTGTTTTGTATCTTACATAGTTAGTTCTAGATTGAATGGTATACTTTGCATATTTACTGTGTTTTGGTAAATAGATGACTGCTTATCGGTAACCAAACAGAAGAAGGTTTGACAAAGCAATCAGACAAGTAGTAAATTGATATAAGTATTTCATGGAATTCACCTTGTAGGATAGAAGATAACTTGAGATATAATTTGTGGTTATAAGTTTAAAGGGTTGATTTAAGGATTAGTTTTTGAGGCCACTGATTCACCCCCCCCCCTCTTAGTTTATCCAAAACATGAAGTAGAAGAGCATGTGAATAAGTATACATGCGAATATGAAGTGACATGTTAATTAGAAGATTGTAGAAGTATAAAGGACATCAGAGACTCATCCATCACAGTCAGGTGATTAGTTATAAATCAAAGGATCTTATTTAGAAAATCAGAGTTGCCTAAGAAGATAATCTACTGGTTTATTCTAATAGGTGGATCAACAAAATCCTCTAACCAGGTGGACCTAATAGTCCTTTGTAAATCTCTTAACAGAGTTTCATTACTTATTGTTTTGTATCAAATCCTTTAACAAGGTGGACTTAACAGTCCTTATTGATCCTAACATGGTAGGCCATCAAAAGTGGTCTGTAAGCTCTAACCGGCTAAATTTATATTGCAGTACTTAATCTTGTGGGTACCATCCCCACCCTAGTTTTACTTTCTATCTGGAAGGTTTCTTGGTAACCAAATATCATGTTATGTGTTATGAATGATTATTTATTTTCTATGCATACAAGTAGGTTAGATAATCTAATTGGGATTAAAATAAGAATAAGTTTTATTGGTTCCTAATTCACCTAACCTCTCAGTCACATTTCATGTAATATATTTCAAACAATTGGTATCAGAGATAAAGGTTCTCTCTACAGAAGTTTAACAACTTGAGCAAAGATTAGAGGCAATGAAAATATACAGAATGGAGAAAGCCATTGAAAATGAAAAGATATATATACAAATGGTCATGGAACAGATCAAGAAACTCAAAGAGAAACTCCCTCTTTTCTTCAAAATAATAAAAGATGTAGTAGTACAAATGAATGACATGAATTACATAGAAGAAAGAATTGAATATTTATGCAAAGACACAAGTTCAGAAGAAGTTGATTTAGCCATTGAAGACTTGCTTGCAAAGAATCTCAATCTAAATGAAGAAGTCAAAAAGTTGAAAAGAGAACAAGAAGTTCATTCAGTTAGATTGTGTCAAGTCATAGAACAAAAGAATCAAGCAGAAGATGATAGAAATTTGGCACAAGATGATAAGATATTGCTGAGTACAAGATTAGAAGAAAAAGAAAAATAAATCCATCATTTGTCACTCCAGCAAGTAGATTTGGAAAATCAACTCAATAATGCAAATCAAGAAGTTGTCAACCTAAGAACAGAAAATGAAAGACTGCAAAATGATCTCAACACTCAAAGACAAACTAATGAAAGTATGATGAATTCACAAGGTAATACAGACCAATCAACAAAAAATAGACGTCATGGACAGACTGGATTAGATTATACCAAACAAGGTGAATCCTCAAAGCAAGGAGCTCAAAAGAACATGAAACCTACTTGTAACCACTGCAATAAGTTAGGGCATACATAAAATAAATGTTGGAGCAATGGAAAATAAAATTTTAATGGTAAATGTTACAGTTGCAACAAACATGGGCATAGAGAAAGTGAATGCACTGAGAAACCTAAGTTTGAAGGAAAATGTTTCAAATGTAACAAACAAGGTCATAGATCCTCCAAGTGCAGAACTAAGAAATGGAACCCTACTGAAAAACTAGCTAAAGAAAATTTTGTTTGGGATTACAACACATGGTACAAATGTTTTCATTGTGGAGAGTATGGACACATTGGTGCAAATTGTACAAAAAGCCACCTCTGAAGAAGAAATTCTACTAAGAGATGTTATGTGTGTAATCAACTCGGTCATCTAAGCAAGAATTGCATGAATAGAGAAAAATTGGATACTGGCTTTGAGAAAGGCAAAGTAAAGGTCTCAGAAATTATAACTCAGATGAATAGACAATGGGTAAGGAAATCCTCTGAAATTTTAGACGAAAACAATGAAGGATCAAATGGCACCCAAGATAGCGAGTTGGGTGGATCTACCGTCACAGAATAGAGATGGAAGGAAATGACTCCAACTATGCATTCAAGCCATCATAGATCAGTTCCAGATATGCTAGCAAGTCTAAATCTGCATATTAATGCATTAGGACATATTATGGTGCTAACCGAGTCAAGATCTTAGTTGCACCTGAGCTACTCTAGCTTAACTGAGCTGAGTTGGGTTTTATAAGAATTGGAAAGTTAGTTTTTGCCAAGCTTCTAAGTAAGCCTGGGATTGATGACATGTAACTGATTGAATGTTTGAGGATGTTAAGTTGATGATCATGCAAGGCATTAAATCAGTTAATGTATTTTATTGTCATTGAAGTCAACTTGATATAATCTGTATGGTCATTGAAATACTGTCAAAGACTTCAAAGAACTGATGAATTAAGGCTATGCTATCAGTAATGCATACAAGTCAAGTATTCACTAAGAGACTATATACACTGACATAGTGCACACCAATGGATAGAGTAAAAGAGAAAAGTCACAATGTTACCCAACAGGCAAATGCACAACATTACCGATGAGCAAAGTCACAGTGTTTCCCGATGAGTAAATTATAGTGTAACCCGATGAACAAAATTACAGTGTTGCCTGACAGAAAAGACAAGGATGGAGAGCCCGATGACAACTGAAGTCATACTGATGGAATAGTCAGTTATCACCGATGACTAACTAAAGTGTTGACTGACAGAACAAAGAGTTCAGAAAATGAAAAAATGCTTAGCTGTCAAGAGCTAAAGATAGACTTAACTGATACTTATCATTGTTTTAATCATCCAGATAAAGCCGAAGATAAGTAATTAATTTAAAGATGATTTGTCTAGTTGGCAAGAAGATATCTATGAGATAAAACTAGAGTTTACTTTAAATCTAATTGGTGAGATTTGTGGATCATGCCAAGAATAGAGAAAGCCAAGAAAAGTTAAATCATGTCTATAAAGAGATAAACTCAATTCATTACGAATTGTGTGGGGTGAAGAGAAAAGAGGGAAGATGCTAAAGAGATTCTAAAGGAGAAGAAAGTCTTCATTTATACCTAATAAATCAAGCTGAGGAAAGAGCTAGATTCTACAGATATAGATGAACAGTGAGACAACATCACAAAGAAGAACAATGTGGAGCAAAGGTACAAAATTGATTTTATTGACCAGAGAGGTAATGCACTTACAATAGATCTAAAAATATCCAATTCAAGTTGTATGTGAGAATAGATCATTAATGTTTCAGTTTAGCCATTGAAGCATCAATTCTCTTAACCAAGAAAGACTTAAAAGTCTTCTACAATTGAGATACATCCCAAGGAGAATACAAAATTTTGATCATAGAAAGTAGCATTGGATGTGTCCGATACCTATTGAAATTCCAAGTGAGTGTTTGGTCAAGGATGGTAGCATTAGATGCCAGATACTAGGTGACAAACTATCTTTTAAATCCTCTAACAAGGTCACACCTAATAATGTGTTTGTAACCTTTAACAGGGTTGGCTCCTAATATAGCTCACTTCAGAAGAGTGAAAATTTTGGGTACCGGTCCCAGTGGTTTTTCCCTTAACAGGGTTTCGATGTTGAAAATCCATGTGTTATGTGTTAATGTTTCATTACTTTACTATTTTACATTTCACATATGCAATTGTGGATTTATCGATATACTCTGCATATTTACCATGTTTTGGTAAATAGTTGACTACTTATCAATAAACATACAGAAGAAGGTTTTACTAAGAAATCTGACAAGTAGAAAATTGATATAAGTATTTCAAGGAATTCATCTTGTAGGATAGAAGATAACTAGAGGCATAATTTGTGGTTATAAGTTTTAAGGGTTGATTTAAGGATTAAAATTTGAGGCCACTGATTCACTCCCCCTCTCAATTATTACTAAAAATTGGTATCAGAGTTTGTGTCCTTAGAAAGAAGGTTTCAAGACCTAAGCTAAAGATCACAAGATGAATAGATGAGATGTGCCCAAGTTGAACAAAGACAAGTTTTCTTCATGGCAGAGCAGAATAAGACTCCACTTATCAGGTATTGGAAATGATGTTACTCAATACTTAGATACTAAATATGTGTTGCGCACAGGAGCACCCACAGTTGAAAAAATGAGAGAGAAGCATGAGCACAATTCCATGATGATAGAGCTTGCTTCCTCACTCTCTGATGCTGAATTTGAAGATGTCAAAACTTGCAAGACTGCAAATTAGATGTGGGACAAATTGATGCTTGTAGATGGTGGTGACAAGAATGTTTTGAGAGCCAAGGCAGAAAGCCTTAGAGGAAAGTTTGAGGATCTCAAAATGAAAGAAGGTGAAAACATCACACAGTAAAGCACAAGAATCAAAGAGGTAGTCAATGCTATCCAAGGAATTGGAGGTGTACTAGAAGAAGACATAGTGGTAAGTAAAATTCTAAGAACCTTACTGCGTATTTATGCTATTAGAGTATCTGCCATTCAAGAAATGAGAGCAGTAGAAAATAGAAATGTTACCCTAGATAGTTTGATTGGAAGACTGATTTCATTTGAGATGAATAACTTTGATAATAGTGTCTTACCAAACATAGAGTCTGCATTCAAATCTTCTTTAAGAATAAGTAAATCAAGTCATAAACACACTATAAGAAAAGATAGTGACAATGAAAGTGAAGAAGAAGATCTTGATGAAATTGAAGAACTTATGGAAAGAAGAATGCAGAGAGGAAAAGGTAAATACAAAGGTAAATTACCACTTGTTTGTTTTAATTGTAAAGAGATTGGACACTTTGCTGCAAGATGTCCTAACAAAAGAAAAGATGATAGAAGCAATGATAGATCATTTGAAAACAAGTCTGACAAAGGTGATTACAGAAGCTACCGACAATCAGAAAGAAGAGATACCTGAGACTACAAGGACAAATGAAAGAAGGCCAGTTACCTAGAAAAATGCAAAGATGATTATACTGACACCGAATCTGAGGAATACATCAAGATGGTGTTTGTGGTAGTAAAAGATGATTCAGATGATGATGAAGAAAGGTATGTAGAAACTGCACTCATATCTAAAGTTAGTAAAAATGATGTATGGATCATAGATAGTGGCTGCACTCACCATATGACCGATGAAAAGAAAAATTTTGAGACTTTTGAAATACTATAAAGGTGGTTCAGTAAAAATGGGTAATGATACACCTTGTCCAGTTAAAGGTAGAGGAACCATAATGTTGAATAACCAGATAAAATGTGAAAATACTTATTGGGTAAATGGATTAAATTATAATCTATTGAGTGTTTCTCAGTTGAATAATTTAGGTCACAGAGTAGCATTTGAAAATAAAAAGGCAAAGATCTTCAAGAAATTAGGAAATCTGATTGGTACCGGTGAGAAGACAAAAGGTAACTTATTCTATCTGAATGATACTCACACCACTTGCTTAATGGCTATAAATGAAGACATATGGTTGTGGCACAAAATATTATGTCATGTGAACTTTGACAACATGATAAAAATAAGCAGAAAAATAAATTTATGAGGCTTACTGACGATGACCAAGCCCGACAACATCATGTGTAAGAATTGTCAAAAAGGTAAGATGAGAAAGTCTAGTTTCAAAAGAAAAACCCTTACATCTGATGTCATTGTAGAATTAGTCTGTACTGATTTATGTGGACCTATGATTACAAAGATTTATTATGGTGATAGATATTTTATTCTCTTTGTTGATGATTACTCTAGAATGATGACATTGATGTTTCTCAAAGAATTAAAATGCTTAAGATCAGATAGAGGAGGGGAAATTATTTTAGATGAATTCACTAAATTTTGTAATGAGCATAGAATCAAAAGATAGGTCTCTGCACCGAGAACACCACAACAAAATGGAATTGCTGAAAGAAGGAATGGATCCATAGTTGATTGTGCAACGACACTAATGATAGAGAAAGGCATCACCCAAATATTCTAGAGAGAAGTTGTCAGTATTGATGTTTACACATTGAACAAAGTACAATTGAAGAAAGACACCAAGAAGACACCTTATGAGCTTTGGTATGGTTACACACCCAATGTGAGTTATTTCAAATTTTTTAGCAGTCAATGTTATATCTTAAAAGATGATAGAAATGGAAAACTTGACTCCAAGAGTGATGAAGGAATCTTTCTAGGGTATTCTACCAAGAGCAAGGCTTATAAATGTCTAAACAAGGCCTTTAACAAAATTGTTGAAAGTGCAAATGTAAAGATAAATGAATTGGCAGAGAAGAATGAAAAGGAAAGCACTAAAGAACCAGAGGAATACAATAGGTTTGTTTACAATGAATAACCTGACACTCTACCCAACCAACAATGTAGAGTTCCCAAGCAACAGATCATTGCACCCGAGCATCAGGCTGCAAATATAGATGATCAGAATATTTCTCAAGATGATGCACAAAGTGATGGAGAACATAATGAAGGAAAAAGTGATGATCAAGCTGATAGACAAAGAGATGAACCTATACTTGCAAGATATGTCAGAAAGAACCATCCACAAAACCACATCATTGGAGATAAGAAGGCTGGTATGAGAACCAGAAGTAAGTCTCTAAATACAATATGTCTTATTTGTGATTATGAGCCAAAATCGGTCAATGCTACACTTGATAATGATGAATGGATAAGTGCTATGAATGAAGAGATTGAGAAGATAGAGAAAAAAAAGACATGGACACTTGTACCGAGAGCAGATACAAGAATGTCATCGATACAAACTAGATATTTAGGAATAAATTGAATGAGAATGGAGAAGTCACCAGAAATATAGCAGGACTAGTATGCAAGGGGTATGCACAAGAAGAAGGGATTGACTATGGAGATACCTTTTCACCCGTTTCTAGGCTAGAAGGAGTAAGAATATTACTTGCTTATGCTACATGTAAAGGATTCAAGGTATATCAAATGGATGTCAAGTCTACATTCCTAAATGGAATACTTGAAGAAGAGGTATACATTAAACAAACATAAGGGTTTGTTGATCCAGACAAGAGGGACATGGTATGTAGACTACGAAAAGCCTTGTATTGACCCAAGCCTGGTATGAAAGACTTCATTCCTATCTTATAAGTCTTGAATTTGTAAGAACTAGTGAAAATAGTAATCTTTATTTGAAGGAAGATACTGATGCTAACATTTTTATTGTTGACATATTTGTTGATGACATCATATTTGGAGGAAATGATATGCTGTGAAAATCATTTGCAAATGAAATGAGCAAAGATTTTGATATGTCTATGTTTGGAGAGATCAAGTTCTTTCTTGGCCTACAGCTCATGAAACAAGATGAAGGTATTTTCATTACACAATCCAAATACATCAACGAAGTACTGAAAATATTCAAGATGGAAGAGTCTAAACCAGTTTGAATGCCGATGGAAACTAGATGTAAGATGACAAAGGAGGACAAGTCATCAGAGGTAAATCAGACTTTGTACAGGTCAATGATTTAAAAACTCATGTATGTTGTACATACTAGACCAGATATTATGCATGCAATAGGAATAGTTGCAAGATTTTGTTCTAATCGTAGGGAATCACATATATCTACCATGAAAAGAATTCTAAGATATCTGAAGAATACCAAGGAATATGGCTTATGGTATAGGAGAGAAGGCAAATTTGACCTTAAGGTCTTTATCGACATTGACTAGGATGGAAATATTGATGACCGGAAGAGAACAACTAGAGGAGCATTCTTTATGGGTGACAGACTTGTCATATGGATCAATAAGAAGAAATGATGCATCTCTCAGTCTACTATAGAAGAAGAGTATGTTGCTGCTACTGCAAACTACTCAAATATTGTATGGATCAAATAGTTACTAGAAGGTATGCATATGAAAATTATTGAACCAATAATTATATACTGTGATAATACAAGTGCAATAAACATTTCCAAGAATCCAGTCATGCATGCTAAAACAAAACATATTGCCATCAAGTATCATTATTTAAGAGAACAAGTTCAAGCAAAGGAGGTGATACTTGAGTATGTGCAATCAAAGGACCAATTGGCCAATATATTCACCAAGCCACTGCCCAAGGATGCATTTGAATACTTGAGAAAGAGACTAGGGGTCAGACCCTTGTCTACTAGTTAGTAAGATGACTAAGAGGCTGCATCAACCTGCATACTATCAGAATATCATTCATGTTGATCCAAGTAGAGAGATGGACTTCAATGATAAATCTATACACAACAAGGTATATATCTACTCCAAGCACCAGAGTTATTATTTATGGATTGGGAAATTCAAGGAATATATTATGGATAGAAGGAATCCATTTTATATTATTGTCAAATATTTGTTTGGAAAAGATGTGTGTTTGGCATTGTTGTCAAAGGGAGAGATTATATCCATTATCACCTCTTATCACCTAAGGGAGAGAAATATATCATTATAATACTAATAAAGGGAGAGATTATATGCATTATCAACTCAGGGAGAGATCGTATCCATAAGAGTATCCAAAGGGGAGAGATGTAATTAGTATGGGAGAGTAAACACAAAGGGAAAAAATTGCTGACAAGAGACATCAAAAGAAAGGCGCACAGTCAAAGGGAGAGAGTTTGACACAGAAGAAAAACACATCACATCAGAGCAAGAAAGATTCTACATCTATCTATTGAAGGGATTGAAGATAGACAAAAAGCTGCAAGAATCAAATCAAAGCTATTTGAGCTTACTGAAAGCCATACATTTGTAATAGTTACATTAGGAAAGCTTGATGAAATTGTATATTTCATATTGTATTAGTAATAGTATAGTATGATAATGTAGTATGTTTCCATCAATGCCAAAGGGAGAGATTAATGAGATGTAACTGATTAAATGTTTGAGGATTTTAAGTTGATGATCATGCAAGGAATTAAATAAGTTAATGTATTGTATTATCATTGATGTCAACTTGATATAATCTATATGGTCATGGAAATACTATCAAAGACTTCAAATAACTGATGAATCAAGGCTATGCTATCAATAATGCATACAAGTCAAGTATTCACTAAGTGACCATATACACCAATGGAGTGCACACCAATAGACAGAGTAAAAGAGAAAAGTCACATTGTTACCCAATGATCAAATGTAGAGCATTACCAATGACCAAAGTCATAGTGTTGCCCAACAAGAAAAACACAGTGTAAGCCGACAGATAGAATTATATTGTTGCCCGATAGAAAAGACAAGGATGGAGATCCTGATAACAACTAATGTCACACCAACGAAATAGTCAGTTATCACCAATGACTAACTGAAGTGTTGACCGACAAAACAAAGAGTTCAGAAAATGACAAAATGCTTAGTTGTCAAGAGCTAAAGATAGACTTAACTGATACTTATCATTATTTTAATCATCCAAATAAAGCCAGAGATAAGTAATTTATTTAAAGATGATTTGTCAAGTTGGCAAGAAGATCTCTTTGAGATAAAACTTGAGTTTTATTTAAATCTAATTAGCGAGAATTGTGGATCATGCCAAGAATCAAGAAAGCCAAGAAAAGGTAAATCGTGTCTATAAAGAGACAAACTCAATCCATTTCAAATTTTCTGGGGTGAAGAGAAAAGAGGGAAGATGCTAAAGAGATTCGGAAGGAGAAGAAAGTCTTCATTCAGACCTGATCAATCAAGCTGAGGAAAGAGCTAGATTCTACAGACACCGATGAACAGTGACACAACATCACAGAGCAGAAGAGTGTGGAGAAAAGGTACAAAATTGATTATATTGATCAGAGAGGTAATGCACTTACAATAGATCTAAAAATATGAAATTCAAGTTGTATGTGTGAATAGATCATCATGTTTCAGTTTAACCATTGAAGCATCAAGTCTCTTAACCGAGTAGGACTTAAAAGTATTCTACAATTGAGATACATCCCAAGGAGTATCAAAAAGTTTGATCATAGAAAGTAGCATTAGATATGCCCAATACCTATTGACAGGCCAAGTGAGTGTTTGATCAAGGATGATAGCATTAGATGCTAGATACTAGGTGACAAACTATCTTTTAAATCCTCTAACAAGGTCACACCTAACAATGTGTTTGTAACCTTTAACAGTGTTGGCTCCTAATAGAGCTCACTTTAGAAGAGTGAAAATTTGGGGTACTGGTCCGAATGGTTTTTCCCTTAATAGGGTTTCCATGTTAAAAATCCATATGTTATGTGTTAATGTGTCATTACTTTACTATTTTACATTTCACATATACAATTTTGAATTTATTAGTATACTCTACATATTTACTGTGTTTCGGTAAATAGTTGACTGCTTATCAGTAAACATATAGAAGAAGGTTTTACTAGCAATCTGACAAGTAGAAAATTGATATAAGTATTTCAAG
Organism: Thuja plicata; assembly: GCA_018584345.1. NCBI lineage: Eukaryota > Viridiplantae > Streptophyta > Pinopsida > Cupressales > Cupressaceae > Thuja > Thuja plicata. The sequence continues at coordinate 317,744 of MU227274.1, forward strand.
GCATTCATATTGTAGGATAGAAGATAACTAGAGGCATAATTTGTGGTTATAATTTTTAAGGGTTGATTTAAAGATTAAAATTTGCGGCCACTAATTCACCCCCCCTCTCAGTTATACTAACAGGGAGAACTACCCGAGCTATGCCAGCTAATTTGTACAGAGAATTTAATGAAATATATAAATGGTAAAAATTCTTATAAATGATGAATTGAATAGGTTATTGTTTACAAAGATTTTAGTTTGCAGAGTCAGAGCCCTTAGTGATTCTAAGTGAATTTGTGTTTGGAAGCGAATTTTGATCAAATTCTCCAAGTGATATGGAACCCACATCCAGCAGCAAAGTTAATAAAGAATCAAAGATGTTGGAAAGAAATCCTATCTATAACCCTCTAGAGTTTAATCTTCATCTGGCAGTAGCAGAGGAAATAGATCTTTTTGGAGCTCGTTCCCTAATTCCTCCAAGGGTTTTACTAGTTAATGACATTTGAAGCTTCTATCACTGTAACATCTAGGAGCTTAGAACAATTGAGATGAATCAAGAATATGAGAAATTGTGCATATGCGGGAATCTAAAGCCTGAGCACAAGCATCTTAAGGTTAAAGGTTTAACCCACATCTTGCACATGCCAAATAATTTCCAAATTAAATGGATTAGATTCATTCTTATCCGCGTTCATGACATGTAGCTATGGTTGGAATAACCTGTAAAGATCACAAAGAAAATGATACATTGAGTAATAGTGTATCCCATGCTCGACAAAGCTAAAGCTACCAAAAACCTAACAAAAGATAAGCTAGTTGAGTTAACTCTTGCCAAGTGGGATGACAGAGGCATGAGACTAAATAGAGTTACTAAAATAGAATTAAAGTTTGGAATTCATGTGATTGCTCACAAGATATATAGTTCCAGCAGACCAAATAGTATAATGTGTGAAGCTGTGGACTTAGCATACAAGGTGGTAAAGAACAATCTGGTATTTGACCTAGCCGAGTTGTAGCTCATCCAGCTAAGCAAGAATATGGAAAGCATCCAGGAATGCAAGACAAATCAATGTAAGTTTGGTTCTCTTCTGGTCTGCATATTATTTTATGCTCAAAAATTATTCCTTCCAAGGGCATAGTAGTATGGAAGAAGGATAGACCCATAATTCATCAGATAAATGAATTCATAGTTGAGTTAGGAGATAATTCTGAGAATATCATTGATGGATATTTTCATAACTTCACAAAAAAGATGCAGAGTAGATATAGGATTCCTAAACAACTAGTTGAAGATTACAAGGATAATATTTGTTTCCTAGTTGACTGTGATAAGGTTTGCATACAAGCTTTAAAGCCTAGGGTTGCATGGGTGAAACCTCTTGCATATAAAGTTAACATAGATGAGACTAAGAACATAATTAAGGCTCTTGTGAGTGAACCTTTCAATCCCAAGGCACCATACTTTGGTACCTATGAAGAATTAAAAAAGTAGGATATCTATAGAGATATAGATTTCTAAAATTCTTAAAAGAGGAAAGAAAAGGATGGAACAGTTTGGAAAGAATTATGGCAAGACTTCAGACTCTCCTTCTATCACTGAGAGTAAAAATAATATAGTTAAGATAGAGGATGACATATATAAAGAGGAAGAGGAAGAGGTAAAAGTAGAGCCTCTTAAGAAGAAAAAGAGGTTAGCTCTCAAAAGAACACCTAAGGCCCTTACAACTATCCTCACTACCAGCAAACCAAGGAGATCAAGAAGGAGACTTGTATTGGGTAAATATGAAGATGATGATGATGATGATGATGATGAATAATTTGATATAGTTGTCCTCAAGAAACCACCACCTACACTTGAGTAGAAGATTGAAGATCTGAAAGGAGGCAGTGGTATGGGTTCTCTTAAGTCATTGAATTATGATTCAAGGACTAAGGAGGAACAAAAGAATATTGAGGAAGCAGTTGTGGAGAAAATGACAAAATATAAATATGACTCTTCTGAGTTGAAGATCCATATGACTAAAGATTTGTTCAAGGGAATATCTATTCCCTGGTTCAATGTAGTACAAACTGAAAAATACATAAGGGAATATGCCTTAAGGGAAGTCATGCCTGCTATAAAAAACAAAGAAATAAAAGAGGCACTAACCAAATTTGGAAACACTCATACTGCCATATTTAGAACCTTCCAGATACTGAACAAAAAGATAGAAGATGTTGTGAAGTCTGCTACAACAGTGTGGAAATCTATATTTGAAATCAAGGAAGATGATAAGGCAGAATTACCAAGCACAGATCCTCCTGAATAGACCAATGATGAATTACCCAAGGTATAGACAATTGAAAATTCTAATTTCGAGTAGATTGTAGTTGAAGTGATGGCATCCTTGCCCCAATCACCTATCCAAAACATATTGTCTCTGAGAAAGGATAAGGGTACATAATCAAAATATGACCTAATAGGAACTGAGCAACAGGCTCCACCTATTACTCGGCCAAGCATAACCAAGTTACAGATGGACAAGGTAAATGTTTCTTTAGGAAGTATTGATTCTTTAGTTAATTTTGATTCAATAGTTGGTACAGTAAAGGTCAATGAGCTAATTCAATTTAATATTGAGGTACGAGTTGAGGATGGAAAAGGTAAGGAAATTGTTCCTTCACCTAATCTCAAGATCAAAGGTAAGGAGAAGGAAGTGAATACTGATGAGATTGATCTTGAAAAGGACATTGTGATTCCAAATTGGGATCTTTCCAACTTGTTTGTAGAACAAATGGATATACTTGGAGAACTATGGAAGAAAAGAGAAATCCAAAAGAAGCTCCAAGAAGAGAAAAAGAGAAACAAAGTGCTTGAAGATATAAAAGGCATATTCCAAGATAAACTATAGATTGAAGTCAATGAGAATGAATCCATTATGGACCAACTTGTTGACATAGTCCATAACTTTAATACAGACTTAAATGGTCAAAAGAAGCTACTTGAGAAAGTAGAAAGGAAGTTTGAAAACAAAGTTCTAGAGAATGTTGCAAAGAAGATTGCAATTGACCAGGTGCAGCTAACCAATGTTATTATCACTCTAGAAACCACTGTGACCAATGTAGTAGCACTATTTGTAAAGTTTAGTGATACTTCTAACTTTAGTATGGAGATAAAGAATAAGTTAGTAAAGATTTATGAAGATGTGAAGGAAAGTGAAAAATAGTTGGCACTTGATTCGAGCACAAGCTCAACACACTTTTTGAAGATCAAATATCTGACTGATCTACAACATGAGTTACTAAGAGAAGAATCAAGGACTAGAGAGTCTCTTACAGCCATCTAGCGCCAACTCCTACCACACATGGATGCAATGCAGAAACACATCACACATGCCAAGACACTCATCCATGATAATAATTTCTCAATTGCAGAACTTATGATAGAGTTGTCAGCCAAGCTACAGATAGAATTGCACATCATGAAGGTGCTAAAAGACAATTGGGACAACATTCTGCCTCAAATTTTGAAGGTACATTGTGATTTCCTATCCTACTTTGGAATTACCTTGTAGATATAGTTTGGTATTTTTGTCAAAAATAAGGGGGAAAGGTCATTGTATATACAGTGAGGAAATACATGGACAGTTGATTAATAAAGAAGATATACATTACAAAAACAATTTTGGAAAAAAAAGAGTCAGTTGGACCTGAGTAGCAGAGAAGGTGTCAAAACCTGAGCAAATGGTAAGGGGGAGTTTTGACCTATCAAATATAGAGTAAAATGATAAGTGTTTTTGTCACTAATGCCAAATGGGGAGATTGTAGACCTTATGGAAAGACATGTTGTCAATTAGTGTCAAAACACTTAGTCATCCAGTATTGCCTGAGTGATCAGTGTGACCTGAGTGATCAGTATTGCCCGAGTGATCAGTGTGGCCCGAGTGATCAGTGTGGCCCGAGTGACCAGCATCGCCTGAGTGATCAATATTTCCAAAGTAAATAATATCGCCTGAGTGATCAACATATTCCCGAGTATCAGTTTATCACCCAAGTAGACTTCTGGACCCGAGTGACAGTATTGGGCTGACTTTGCATATATTGTTTTATATCATTATGTCTAATGGAAGCTGAGTTATGAAGTTGTTTGTTTTTGGATAAGATATATATATATATATATATATATATATATATATATATATATATATATATAAGACATTTTGTTTATCCATAACATGAAGTAGAAGAGTATGTGAATAAGTATATATGCGAATATGAAGTGGCATATTAATTAGAAGATTGCATAAGTATAAAGGACAACGTAGACTCATCCATCACAATTAGGTGATTAGTTATAAATGAAAGGACCTTATTCAGAAAATCAGAGTTTCCTAAGCAGATCATCTACTGGCTCATTCTAATAGGTAGTTTAGAAAAATCCTCTAACCAGGTGGACCTAACAGTCCTTTGTAAATATCTTAACAAAGTTGCATTACTTATTATTTTGTATCAAATCCTTTAACAAGGTGGAATTAATAGTCCTTATTTCTCCTAACAGGGCAGGCCATAAGAAGTGGTCAATGTAAGCTCTGACAGGATAAATTTATACTATAGTACTAAATCTTGTGGGTACCATGCCCACCCCAGTTTTACTTTCTATTTGGAAGGTTTCTGGGTAACCAAATACTGTGTTATGTGTTATGAATGATTATTTCTTTTCTATGCATGCAATCAGGTTAGATAATATAATTGAGGTTAAAAGAAGAATAAGTTTTATTGCTTCCTAATTCACCCCCCTCTTAGTCACATTGCATGTAATATATTTCCAACAATTCAGTGTCCTCTATGTCTTTCTGAGTTCTGATGAGTCTTCTTCTTTTTGTTGGTGTCTGTTTCCTGGTTTGAGGTTTTCTCTTGTAAGTACTCACTTGTCCTTTCTTTATCGGTGAAGGGATTACATCCTTTGTTGTCTAACTTCCGGTCCTTGATGCAACAGTAGTCCTTGGTTTCTTTTCTGGTGGTGGTAGTAGTGGTGCATTAGACTCTGTAGATTCAGAGTCACTCAAATTTTCTTCTTCATCGACTGGTGACTGTCCCTTGGTGTCATCCTTTTGTCCTGACTTTTCATCATTTATCGACAAATTTTTCTTCAGTTTCTTGACCATTTTGTCTTTCTTCCTATCAATATTCTTGACAACTAAGCCTACTTTTATTATTTCCTTGGTTTCTTCATAGGTTCCAAACCTAGGTCCTAACTTTTCCAATGGTTCATTAATCAATGCTTCAATGGCATTGGTGGCTTGATCTATGTTGACCTCATAGTCAAGTGGTGCTAACCATGTTTTCCTTGGTATAGCTGGTTTGATATAAGTGTAATCGGTGTCCACCATAAAAAAAATATCAGTTTTATACTTTTCTACTAGTTTTTCTGGAATCCTCATTATTTTCTGCATTCAAACCTTAAATCTAGTGAAGTATTCATCCATAACTGATACAAATTTGTCACCTAGTGACTTGATGAATTCACTAATTTGTATGGTCACTGGTTGGGAAGTATCCCAATTGACATTTCCTATGGATAGAAAGAATTTTTGAAAGTAGAAAAATGTACACATTAAAAGTGATCCAAACTTACACGAATTAGACTTTGTGGACCTGATTGTCCCCATGTTTTCATCTAACTGCTTCAGTAGAAGATTAGATAAATCCAATTGCAGACCTTTCTTTACAATCTTATGGGCAGTGTCAATTGATCCACATGCTATGCTATTTTACCTGCTAGATTGGTATATCTTGTAACCTAGTACACATTCACCAAACTTGAGTCTGGATCGGTGATGGTGTTAACCTTCAATCCTCTATTATCCCATACTGCTCCTGTCATCTTCCCAATTTTGGATCGAGGAGGATGTTTAAGTGCTTTTTCCTTGTTGATTATATGATAACCAATCACAGTGTGTATCACATCTCTGGTGATCGGTTTTGGCTCATCCAACCACATCTTTTCATTGTGCACTTTGCTCAACACTATCCAAATCCATTTGGTCTTAAACGCCCTTAGGAACATTAGGCCACTTGTCAGCCCTTTGACCTTGATGTGTTTGTGTTCCTCCTTAATGATTTTGTCTGTACAATGCTTCTTGTAAGCTTGATCAACTTCAAGATCTCCTATCTTGACAATCTTGTAATGTATGTAGGAACAAACATCTTCAATCAATAAAACCCTAGGTGGAATTCCAAAGAATGCACCGACTTTGTCGGGTTGCAAGGGAACCTATGGATAGATTTTATACTTTTGTTCTTCACAAGTGGAGTTCTTTATTAGATTCACCTTCTTCTCCTTAGCATTCTTGATCTTGGTTGCACAAGAAGTGGTTTCCATGATTTCATGAATTTAGGGATTTTCTTGTAAAATAAAATAGTGAGCTCGGTGATTCTTGTTACTTACTTTAACCTTCTGTAGCTGTTGTTGTTCAAAATCAGAATGTCGTTAATCTTCTTGGAGTGCTCTGCAATCTAGTCACTCTATTTTCCCCCTTCTCTTCTCCGCTCCATTTATTAATCACTTTGTGAATAGTGAGCTCATCCATCACCCTATTTATAGATGATTCCCTAAGTGGAGCAATTAATTCTCTTCCCACTTGTCAGGTGTCAAAAATGGAGTTGCTCGGGTTACACACAAACTTTCGGCTTGGGGTAAATGATAACTTACTTGACCTTTCACAGGTTACCAACGGTGCTCAAGTAGTGACAAAGTCTTCAATGCATTTTACATGATTACTGATGAGTCTCGGGTTACATTGATTAACTTGGTTTTCATATGTATACCGATGATTCTTGGTAAGTATTGACAACTTAGCTTTGTAAGTACACCGAAGCTTTTCGGTATGCATTAACTAACAAGGTTGAATTCATAGAATCATAACAAGTAATACCATAGTGCATCTTCAATCATGCTGATTTGGCATTTTAACTATGTATAATGGAACTAATGTAAATTATAACTTAGTATAGTGCAGTTCCATACTTGTTCATCTTAGGTGGGGGTGGTAATGTCACCAAATCCATTACATAAGGTGTCACCGATTGCATTTCTTGGTCCAGCATCATTAGCGTTTGTATCTTTCCTCCACATTTTGTTTCTCATCTTCCTGATGTCTTCAATGGTGGTTTCATTGGAAAAGGTGCTTGTCTCTATCACTTGGTCTCTGCAGTCCTTTCTTAGATGACCAACTTTATGATAGTATAAACATGCCATTCTGGGGTTAGTCTAGCTCCAAGATTTTCTCATCCATTTTCTCATGCAGTTTGCAGCTATGTGTCCAAATCTTCCACATGTTGTGTAGTTTTCCCATGTATTGTAATCCCAAACATATGAGTTGTGTGTGTGTATATGGGTACCTATTGAAAACAACACAAACACTCAATAGGCCATTGCATTAGTTCAAATGGTTAGTTAAAACGTTCAAAACCACTAATATCGGCCTATTGCCTTCTAACTAGAAAGAGTGTAATTAGTAACATATCAGCCCTCAGAATATGATACAAATCAGTGACCAATACTATTCTAGCATGAAGGATTTGATTCACATTTAAGCTAAAAATGTGAAAAAGCATGCAATCTAGAACTAAAAGATGAAATGAAAACAATGAACTAGCATAAGATAATAGATGAAATGTAAATCTAGGATAAATCTAGCAGCATAAAAATGTATTTTTGATCTAAGGTGAAGGCTTATTTTCTCTCAAAATAGGCTTCTATTTATAGAAGAATGGGAGAGAGAGAGAGGGGGGACAAGGTTCATTTATGAATTTGGAGACTCATAAATGAATAT